>BPTQ01000008.1:120617180-120742963 GCA_019973895.1 Chrysanthemum seticuspe
AATTTGATTGGCTCCTGAAAACACAGTCAAGCTTAATCACACAAGCTAGCCACTTGTGAATGGCTAACCGTAATAAACTTAAAACTGCTCAGAAACCAATACAATGAAGATCAGAGAATATAATGAATTCCCGGGTCGTTAAGTCCCACGGAGACTCAATGGTGTGTCAAAACTAACTCAGATGATAGAGTGATCACTAAGGATAGTGATCAGTAAAGGTTTTGGATTGAATATTACACTACTGATTGATTGGAATGTATTTGGACACAGAATTGGAAAGCACAACAATCAGATAAAAGAAACTAAAACACGTACGTTTAAAAACTACGTACACGTACAAAATAAAAAGTGAAATCTAAGAAATAAAAGACCTAAAAATATGAAAATAACATTTTTGAGATCCTAAAAATAAAAGAAAATTATTAGAAAAAGAAAATTATTTTTATAACTATTTATTTAATTATTATTAATTAAAAACTATTTTAACTATTTATAAATACTCTAAAATAGAAGAAAATACAAAATAAGGCTAGAAAAATAAAATTATGATTCAGAAAAATCTAAAATATTATAAAACTAATTTTAAAATTGAAAATATATTTTTCACACTTTTTATCTAATTATTACTAATTAATTATTATTTAAAATACACTTAAATACTAGAAAATATAAAATAAACCTGGAAAAATAAAATTTTAACTTTGAAAAATCTAAAATATGATAAAACTAATTTTAAAACTGAAAAGATATTTTTTATGCTTTTTAATTATTTATTACTAATTATTTAATACTTTTAACTATTTAAAATTATAATAAATACTAAATAAACAGAGAAAATTATGAAACTTTTTCTAAAAATAACTTAAGGTAACAGAAAACTAAGAAAAATATAAAAACAAGATTTGCTTAATAATAAGCTAAAAAGAAAAGTTAAAAAGCTTATTCCTATTAAATAAATGCTATCACTATTTTAAAAATGATATTTTTCTGGTTTTTCTTTTTTAAAACTACTAAACTACTTAAAATATGAAACTTTTATAAAGACAAAAATTTTACAAATCACAAATAAGCAGTTAGAGTGAGCTTATAAGCCAACAGTTGGCTAAAGAGCTTATTTTGGAGAAATAAGCTCAAACAAGCTCACCAGCTGAAAACAAAAGTTAAATAAGCTACAAATAGGCTAATGCTACTCAAATTAAGCTAGAATACACAGAGAGCCATACTAATAAGCTGAAATAAGCAATAAGCACTTATGCTAAAACTTGAAAAATGGACATAACAAAAGGCTAAGTGCAGCCCTAGCAAACAAGCTAGAAAATGAAAAACCAAGCTTGAGACTTCAAGATGGCTTGGTTGGCTTTCCAAAGAACCAAAGATCACAAGCTAAGATCAACAATTAAGCTCTGTGTGAGCTTTTCAAATTGGTTGTTTCCACTGTGCACAGGACAGTATTTCAGAACAGGTACCAACAATAAGCTAATTAAAAAGCACTTAAAAAGCTGATTAACAGAGAACTAGTATTTTTCTAATTTAGTTTAGCAACTGAACTTTAATAACCCAAAAGCTTTTAAGCTAAATCTTACTATTGAACACACAATAAAATTATCTTTTTAATTCAAAAACGACCCAAATGAAAATTTTGACTTTTCTTAAAAACAAAGAAGTTGACTAATATGAACTTTGAATCACTACTACTCACTAATTATGTTGTTTTAAGATGTAATAAGACTGATTTGAACAATTTTAACAACTTATAAACACAAAATCATGACCATGAATCATCAAATTCCAACAGTGAGTGACAGAGATGAGATTAAATGAAATTTTGACTTTTGATGTAACAAGCACTAGTTTTCTTGGTTTCTTTAAGTTATTAGGTGTGTATGTAACTCAGAACAAGCACAAACAAACAACCCAAACAAGTCCTGCTATGGTTTAAACAGGCAAATCCAAACACCCTCTAAGTAACTGTTTTGGAACTTTTCAAAGCAAATCACAAATCAAAAACATGAAACTTATTTCAGACCTTATAATATCATGTAATAACACTAAATAAGCATTAAGCAACAACCATAATAACATAAAACTCAATAATGATCTATATGCTATTTAAACTGTTAAAATGAACTTTTTGTAAACTACAAATTTAAAAGAACAACTGATTTTATTGGTTAGATTTACTTAATTAGAACTAATAAACAATAAAACACAAGAATTAAAGCTACTAAATAACCAAGACAGTGAAATGCAAGAAATGAGCAAAAAGGCTTACAAAAGCTTCCAAGCTCAAAACTGAGATTAAGAGCCAATTATCACCCCTATTAGCTTACCACTAAGCTTCTAACCCAAGGCCATCCAAGATTTACCCTGCTCCAGCTGTGAACACCATTTCCAATGGATTTTTGATTTTTAAACTATTTAATTGGATTTTTGGTATTTTTGTGTTTTTGCTTCTAAACTGGATTTTAAGGTATCTAATAGCTTTTAAAAGCTATATAGGAGCTTATGTGGCTTATTCAGTCCATAAGAACACCTAACAACAACATTTGATCATTCATGAAATTTTTGAAATAAGGAGAATTTGCATAAACTGAATTAGAACTTGATATTGGAATTAATGTTTCACAAAAGCTTTATTATAACATAAAAACTTGAAATACAGAGTTTAAAGACTAAATCATACACTGAAATTAAAAATAAGCTAAAAACGACATAAGAAAATGGAAATTACTCTAGATAGATTGATACAATGCATCTCCCCACTCTTTTATAGACTTTTTGAACTCTGATGACATCTCTGATTGAATCCCACCAAATTCCAGCCCTTGGATCTCTCTAAATCATCAAAACCGTCCACTTGTAGTTTTGGCGCCAAAATTCTTCATAGCAGGTTTTGATATTAATTGGGTTGGTTTCAATCAATTAAGAGTTTTTGGGTGTTAGTGGAGGTGGAGGGGAAAAGGTAAGGTGAGTGAGTGTTGAAAAAGTGAACAAACAGCTCTGGTTTCTGGTTTTCAGCTTGTGTGAAGGAGATGAATAGTAACCCTGGTTTTGGCGCCATTGACTGAGTTTGACCAAGGTTTAATATAACGGGGGAGGTCAAAATGGATTATGACTGGGGCCAAAATGTATTGTGAACTGGGGCTCAAGGTTCATGGCTCAAGGCTCAAGGGTCAAAATGAGATTGGGCTAAGGTATGTTGGGCCATGGATTGGATTTGGGCTTTGATATTAAAAGGATGTCCGGTTTGGTTAAGTAGTATACAAGGACTAAAATTGCAAATTCTCCAAACTTGAGGGACTGATCATGACACTTTTCCAAACTTATCACAAGGACTAAACTTGACAAACTTTGATAGTACAAGGACCCTTTTTGCATAAAATTCCATTTTCAGAAATCCAAGGACTATTTTTGCAATATTTCAAAGTTCAAGGACTTTTTCCGCCATTTGACCAAAGAATCATTCAAGGATCATTTTTGACAACTTAGAATATTTCAGGGACCTTGAATGACAAAACTTCACATTTTTGAATTCCAGGGACTAGATTTGACAACTTTTAAAACTTGGGGGACTAAAACTGCCAATTTTGCAAACTTGAATCATTTTTCATCTGATTTTGATATTTTTGCATTTAAAACACATAAAACACTGATTTGTGATATTTTCATCATTTTGATGCATTTTTGAGTCTTTTCAGATGATTTTGCAGTTTAGATTGTACAAAAATGATGAGTATTTAGACACTCATCAGAACTATTTGAAGCTATACGAATTATGTGCTATATTAATTGACTATTGATACATTAAGTTATGCACTATTATGTGAACTCATTTGATGATGTGTGCTTGAACATAAACTATACATATTTGGCAGTGGGTTGCGAACACACATGTTGCAAGTTTTGTACGGACGGAACTTGGAATTGAGTGGATTTGCAATGCCTTTGCTGCATGAACGTTCTATAAAGGTTTTTCATCACAACACAAATTCTATGAACTCACTCAACCTTTGTGTTGACACTTTTAGCATGTTTTATCTCAGGTATCTAAGGCATACACTTCATGGCATGCATGTGGACTTATCATAGAGTAGCGGTGACGACGCGTCTCACATGGGATTTACGCACTTTATAAACATCGTTTGGCTTGTATCAAACTTATTTCCGTACATGTTGACTATCATTTGGGACCTATACTTTGTAAACTCTGATTATTTTACTCAATCAAACGATGTATTTTCCAAACGACACTTTAGGTCGTTCAATATAACTGTAACTGTGATGCTATGGCAGTCATCCCCCAGGAATTCCATTCCGCTGTAAAACAGGTATTTTGAGGGTGTGACAGTCTACCCTAATGCACTAACGGGCAGTGTACCCGGTCGTGTGTAGTGTAGTATTTGGTAAAACCGAGGTCGTCCCAAGAGCTATGTGTGTTGGATTATTACTAAGTCTAGGTGTCACAGATTTTAATAATGATTATGATAAGGAATTAATTAATTAACTACTAAAGCAGATAAAAGCAAATAAACGCAAAGGTTTAATCAATAGAGGAGAGTGGTGCTAACCTAGTTATTCTTCCTAGCTAGTAATGTCTACGTCTACTTACTTCCAATTACTTCAGGTGGGGTCAAAGTCGAGATGACAGCTTTTGGTCAATTCGCTCTAACCTATCAGCAAAGACGCCACCACAGGAGAAGTCAGGTGTCCTCTCATAAGTCCTGTTGTTCCTGTTCCCCTAAGACGAGTCATTAAGTACCGCTACATGCAAGATTTATAATAGTGAGTGCCCGGGCATTAGCAACTTAAACACTAACCCTTTAATTCTTAAGTTCATCCAAACAGTAGGTGATCAGTTGGTCAAATCGCACAAGTAGAAAGGGTCGTCAGTTGGTCATATCTTACCCTTCCTATCTTAGTCTACTCACTTAGGGTCAGTTGGTCATATCTCCTAAGCAACTAGCCTCTACCGCCATTCAAAACTACCGAAACAAGGGTAGCTACCAATAAACTATGCATGCATACACTTAGAAATAATTATACGGAAGTAATGTAAACGCAAACAAAACAATTAAGGAATCATAACTAGGCCAGCACAAAGAGGTGCTTAGCCGCTCATATTAACCATACAAATCAATTCAATATTCAAAGTTACGAAATACATGAATCGAAAGTAAAGAAAAGATAAAATGCTAATGCTTATCGTAGGGGAGTGATTTATCCCTTGGAGACAGCTCCGTATGCTCCTCTAGACCTGCCTTTGGCTTCTTCTCACGTTCTTTGGTTGTGATGTGTGGAATGGGATGCTTTGAAATGTTGGAAATCGTGGGGTATTTATAGTCCAGATCTGGGTTACGGCGTAACTACAATAAGAGTTACGCCGTAATCTTCAATTCCTTCGTAATTTGCACTAGATCTGCTGGTTACGGCGTAACCTTATGAATGGTTACGCCGTATTCTTCAATAATACTTGGTTATGATGAGTGTCTAAATACTCATCATTTTTGTACTATCTAGACTGCAAAAACATCTGAAAACACTCAAAAATGCATCAAAATGATAAAAATATCACAAATCAGTGTTTTATGTGTTTTAAATGCAAAAAGATCAAAATCAGATGAAAAACGTATCAAGTTTGCAAAATTGGCAGTTTTAGTCCCCCAAGTTTCAAAAGTTGTCAAAAACAGTCCCTGGTATATCAAAATAAAGAAAAATGTCATTTAAGGTCCATGGGATTCAAAAGTTGTCAAAACAAACCCTTGAAATGTAAAATTTGCAAAACTACAACTTTGGTCCCTCAAGTTTGAAAAATGTCATAAATGGTCCTTGGAAAATTGGAAAATGTCAAGTTTGGTCCTTGTACTTTTAGAGCTTGTCACTTTTAGCCCTTGGAGCAACTTTGATGAATTGGCAGAATTGGTCCTTGCATTTTTCAGAAATTACAAAAGAGCCCTTGTATTAATAACATAGCCTTTGACCCTTCTCCCCTTTTGGCCTGGTCAAAACCCCTTGTGACCCCCCTGTCATATGCATTTTGGACCCCTTCCATTATTACCACCCTTGGTCAAACCTCTGGTCAAAATAAGCAAACGCGCCAAAAGTCTCTTCTTCACCTGCTTCCCCTGAAATCACTCATACCATCCCCCCTCCTCATCATATCACCTTCCCTTGTCCCCTCCACCTCTACACAAAACAAGAATCATTTATTACCCCTCCTCCACTTCACTCAACCCACAACTGCTAATACCACTTTTTGGCGCCAAAAATGCATCAAACGGCCATGATCACTCCAAGCTATCCAATGGCTCAGAATTTAAGTGGGAATTGATCAGAAACAAGTGGGAAGAAGTTTGGAATATAAAAAGAGGCAAGAGAAGAGGAGGAAAGGAGGTAGCTAGTTTTATAGTTTTTTCTTAAATGTCGTTTTTAAATTAATGTTTTAAGTTTAAGTCCAAATGATGTAATCTCAGTTTTTATGTATCACTTTTAAGCTAAGACAGCTTTGTAATGTGTTTTTGAACATCAATCCAAGTTTTTATATAAGTTTCATATTGCATGTTACTGTTGCAAATTTCATTCTCAAATTCTTATGTTTAAGCTTTCAGTAGCTTGTATTTAATCTCAAACAAGCTTGTATAAACTTATGACAGCTTTGTATAAGCTTACATTCAAGGTTTAAATAAATTTGGTTGATGGTCAACAAAAGTCAACTGTTGATGCAAATTGGGTTTGGTAATGGATAATGGAAGATGCAGTGTGATATTGGGTTAAAATAGATTAGGTTAGTTTAGGATTGGGTTTGGTTTAGCCTGCAACAACAGCTGGTCAGTGGTGAGTAGTTTTCTCATTTTCAATTTTCAAGTCAAAGTGCAGTTTGTGTTTGTATCTGTATCTATGGTTAAGAATGGCTTAGACCTGTTTATTTAGTGTTAAGTAGTGTAATTAGAGTTAGCTTGTTTGATTAGACAAGCTTGTTCAGTAGTTGTCTCTTTTAAATTACAAAACTGTCATAAATAGGGTGTTTGGTTCAGTAGCTTTAACTGTGCTAGAGGATAGTTCAGTGGTCTAAACCAGTTGTGTCATGCTTGTTAAAGTCTATTATACTAATATCTGTCTTGTTATTGCACCTACATAAGCTCTAAGTCAAAATTCCATTTAATCAATCTCAACAGCTTAACTGTTGAGCTTCTTGAAATATCAAAAGCTTGTTTTGTGTTCAAAATTCATAGGTCTTGCTTGATTTAGTTTCATTTTATCATATTACATCATATTCAGTTGAGAAATCAAGATCAAAGTTCAAGAAAGTCAACTTTTCAGTTTTGTTAAAAAAGTCAAAACATTGAAAAAGTCAGTTTTTGGCCAACTAGGGTGATTTTTCTTGGATTCATCTCTTGGCCAATTTCAGTGAAAATTGTGGTTTTCAAAACTTCCACTGGTCTAATTTCTTATGGTCATTTTTATAGATTTTTGTGATTTTTTTATAACCATCAAAACTGCTTGTCAACATGTCCTTATCTCCCCTGTGCACTGACTCAGTTGAAGCTGAGTCTGCACAGGGGTTTTACCAGGCTTGGGAAAAGCTCAATTGAGCTTGTCTGAGTTTCATCCTTGGCTTAGTGATAGTCAGCCAGGTCTAGTTTTAGTTCCCACTTTCTGTTTTCCTTTCCAGCTTATCTAAGTGCTTATTCTCTTGTCCAAAGTAGGTACCTAAATCTGTTTTTATCTCTTGAGCTCATAACCTCAAATCTTTGCAGTTGGTTATTCAGAGGTTGCGTGTTGTTTTTTTTAGTTCATTTTGAGTTATTTTAGTTTATCCAAACTTTTGTAATCAGTTGGTACCCTTTGGTGTTCATTTGCTTATCTTAAGTGCTTATTTATAAGCACTTTGCACATCAGTTCCATAATTCCACACACAAGCACCTGTTTTTCCATTTTTCTTAGATTCCTTATATTATTTTAGAGTTTTCCTGAAATTTTCAGATTTTTCCAAGTCATTTTGCTATTTTTCTGCATTTTAATTACTTTTTAGCACTTTTTAATTAGCATTTAATACAAAAAATTAAGAAAAGTTTCAAAAAAATAATTTTTCATTTTTCTTAAGTTTAGATAAATATAAAAAGTCAAAAAAATATTTTTCCATAATTTTCTTAGTTTAAATAGTATTTTCTAGCATTTTAATTAGTTTTAAATAGTTTTAAATTAATAATAAATACATAAAAAGTCTAAAAAAATATATTTTCAGTTTTAAAATAAGTTTTATCATATTTTAGATTTTTCTAAGTTACAATCTCATTTTTCTAGGTTAACTTTGTATTTTCTTATATTTTAGTGCATTTTAAATACTCAAAAATAGTTTTTTATTAATAATAATTAGAATAATAGTTGTAAAAATAATTTTCTTTTTCTCATAATTTTCTTTTATCATTAGGTTTGTAAACATATCATTTTTCATATTTTTAGGATTAATACTGCTTTAGTTTCACTTTTTCTTTTGTACGTCGCGTAGTTTTTAATTCAGTTTTATAAAAGAAAAATCAAAAACATTAGATTTTAAAATAGTGATAGCTTTTATTTAATATATTTTATCTTTTTAATTTTCTTAATTTGTATTTAAGTCGCTTTATTTTATAAACTTTTTCAGTAGTGTAATTATCCATCCAATTCCTTACTGATCACTATCATTAGTGATCATTCTACCGTCTGATCAAGTGTTTACACACCATTGAGTCTCCGTGGGACATAACGACCCGGGGAAACACTATACTCCTCAGATCTTCATTGCATTTGTGCTTAAGCGGTTTTAAGTTTCTTACAGTTGGCCATTCACAAGTGGTCAGCTTGCGTGAGAAAACTTGACGGTTTGCACGGATCAGGTTACGCCGTAGTTGGTGGAATAGTTACGCCTTAGTTATCAGCGGCGTGGAACCTCATTTGAACTAATATAGTTACGTCGTAGTCTTTGGGGAGAGTTACGCCGTAAACTTCTGATGAGTTGGTTTTATGAGTCACGCTTTAGTTAAGGCGTAATGTGAGAAATGAGTTACGCCGTAACTTCTTCAAAGTCAGCATACTATGATAAATCTTTGATATTTCTCCAATTCCGCGTCTCTTTAGCTCCAATGCTCATAATTTACCTGAAAGTGGAAAACAATGGAAAACAAGCGTAAATCCATATAAATGATATAAATTACAAGCATTATCGGGGGAAATTGACACTTAATATTCAGGACTATTTGATGTTATCAAATATCCCCCCACTTGAACTCTACTTGCCCTCAAGTAGACCTTATTAGAAAGATTCTTAAAAAGATATCTCCCAAAACCTGGAAAATATAAGTTTACAAATCCCTTATGCTAGAATAAAACAAAGCCGAACACCTCACGAAAAGGGAACGAAACACTCAGATATCTCAACTATTCAAAGTGTCAATTTTGGGGTGATCACTCAATCGCATAGTCATAGCATGTATTCTATCATAAGCTTGGCGGTTACACAAATCTCCACCACTAGAGTTAAGGGCTAAACAATTCTCGAAGGCAATATGGGTTGACACGACAAAGGTTAAGGGGTGACTCGTCATTACTAACATGTCACGGCGAAGTGGACAAAATTAATGATACATGACCAAATCCATGGCCAAGACACCAAAGATTGCTCGCTGCATCACCTAGACACGCTTCATGACTAAAGGGTAGGATAAGACATGGGATATATAAATGGTGTAAAATAAAAAACAAGCAGGTAGTCTAAATCTATAACCAAGTCATCACCACTTAACGTCCGCCCAAAGTTCAAGCTTTGAAGTCAAGAAACCGGATCATGAAATACTAGGTAGATGTGTTATTAGAGGACGTCGTGATGGGCACACTACCTTTTCTCCAACTGTTGGCATAATTACCAACTCCAATCTTCGAATGTGACCGAGGTGGCCTCCTCGATACTAAATCTATAAATCTCATAACATAGTGCTTATAACATCGCACTTTACAATAACTAAATAACATAACAACTATATATATATATATATATATATATATATATATATATATATATATATATATATATATTTCAACATAACAATAATAACTAAACATAATATCCCCCCACTTGAGATGAACAATGGGAATTCGGGGGGTCTTCAACGATCTTCAGGAATATGTTGTCGATGAAAGCGTGATTTCCGAACCTTTCCACTTGAACCTTGAACTTAGGCAAATGATGACTTCCCAATTACAAATAAAGACTACAGGGTAGGCCAAGGTGTATAGGTATATCGAAACAATATATTGGGTTAACTAAATGAAAGGAATGGCTCAGATGGGTGTATCTAGGGGTATCTTGCACTATAGGTGAGTGCAACAAAAGGGTTTCACATGGGGGTTGAGAAGTCGAGGTGACTAATCGATAGACACACAATGGTAGGCTATTTGGGTGATAATCCTATAATATTGACTTCTAAAACTGAAAAGTCCAAATACACCAGGCTAATTCAACATACCTCGTCTATGGTCTCGAAATGATGCAAAGGCCAAGTTCTAAAGTTTACAAGCTACCGGCACACTCATAATTTGGTGGATTTGGGGTAAAATATTGGAAACGGATAAGGCTAATCTCACTATATAATATCAAAGGGTTGTATGTGCTCGGCTAAGGTCTAATCTAGTTAGGTTAAGAAAAACATGTCAAAATTTTAAAAATGGCATAATTTTTTCAGAATAAACTAGAAAAACGAGGGCAAAATAATGTTCAAGAGATAATTCTACTTCCGTCCCCCCACTTGAATTGAACAAAGTACATTGGCTCTAGTTTCTAATATCCTATGCGTTTCAGGGGTAGGTCCGCTTGGTTTTTAGCTTTCCATAGAATCGCTACCACTAACTATATATTCCTTATATGCTTTTGAGTTCTTGTCAACAAGATCAAGCAATTCCTTTGGTATTGGCATTGGTGATTTGGTAGTGGCGTCCTTGGCAAGGTTGCAAGTTCTTCATCACATTGTCATTCACCCTTTGTCCAATTGGTCTTGCTGATAGTTTGTTAGTCTTCATCATGTATTTAATCATGAGTTTAATGAATCTAACAAAAGGAATAAATGGACCCTTCTTCTTCGTTGTTGTCTTGGATTTTGTGTTTGATAATTCAACCAATTCGACTCAAATGAGTGTAGCATAGTCATAATGGCATTGTTTCACAACATCATAGACATTTGATACACCGTAAATCTATCAGCGTCAATTCCTACTTCCTTTCCCGTTAGACAACGGTTGAGTATTGAGAATAATGTAGCCCAGTGACCAGGTAGATATTTGCGTTTGAAGTCAAAAGTGTTCTTGATCTTCACAACATCAGTGTCAAATCCAAGTTCATGAAAGAAATCTACAAGCTGGTTAGATCCTGGAAAGATTTCAAAGCCATGATGACCGTTTGCTTCAACAACCGGTAATTGCAGCACAGTGCGTAGATTGTCATAAGTGAGGGTCGTGGTATATGTATCCACTGTCACTCTTAGCATATGAGGTTTTGAGTCTTTAACGACATAAACACTGTTCTAGAATTGTTGAATGTAGATGAATGGAATATCAGTGGCTGTGTTGTGAAGTTCTGGATAGATTGGGCGTTTTCTCAATATTTCAACAATGATTGGGTGACCACATTTAAAGATTTATGGTTCAAGGAGATAGTTGTTGTCACCAAATATTATATGCTCAATTTTTGGGAGGATTTGTTCAGAGGTGAGTTGTGGTTGTTCAACTGAAGTTTGTTGCTGAGCTTGTTCTTGAGCCATTTTTGTGATGTGATTCTGAAATGATATGAAAGATGTTAAGTTTATGGATAAATTTAAATTTAAATTTATTTATTTCACTCTATCTGTTTTTGTATGCTCTGGCATTTCTTTTTCGAACATATTTCTTTTTATTTTCTTTTCTTATGCTTTCTTGCTTTTATAACATAAGCGCATGCCTTTTTTTTTTTTTTTTTTTTAATACGATTTAATTCTCTCTGTCTATTTTGTTTTTCCTCACCAAAAGTTTGTGATTGTGATACTTTTTCAAAGAATTATGTAGGATCGTGATATTATGTTGTTTGATGATTCGGGTGGTCTAGGATGGTGATAGTATATGAATGCCATGGTTAGAGAGATGAAGAGAGTAGAGAGGGAATTCTAGAGAGATAAACAAAAAGTGTAAAAGGTTAGATTAGAACTTCCAACCCTCTACCTTGGAAGGTAGAGGGTATTTATAGCTTACAACCTAAATGACCTCCTGATGGCCTGTGGATCAGGTATACAGTGGGTAAAGACCCGTCCTTCCTCCACGGTGTTACACTACGCTAAACTAGGCTAATAACTAACTAATAAAATATTAAATAACGTAACTAACGATTTGTCTACGAGCTAACTTATGCTAGATAACACTTGGGGTGACCGACTCTTTACTATGGAATTTTCTAATTCCTAACAATCTCCCCCTAAGGGAGGTCACCCCATGTTTTACATTTCGAATCCTAGCATTCTATTCTTGACTTCTGTTCTGAGCTCGTGGACTTGAATTCTTCACTTTCACATTCTTTGTGCTTTTGTAGCGATTCTTCAAAGTCCACATAGTTTTGTACTTTGAGTGGAGGTCTTTGAACTGATCCACATCTTTGATGATCTTCGAGCTTTCTTTGAGATCATCAGCCACAGTAAATCTCAGGATCACCTTTGTAGTGTTGCCTTCATGTGATGTTGTGACTTTGGACCGACATGCTCACACTATTAGGATCATGACATCTTTCCATCAGAGTAGCGGAAGCTTTACTGGTTCATGATATTTGCAGCAGCGTAGCAGAAGCATAGTATAAAAATATCAGAACCAGGTTACGTAGATATGCACCAGTCATGATTTCTTCAAATTAAGTGTGGATGCTGTGAGCATGCGGCTTTGGATTGACTCCTCAATTCTGATCAGCTGCAACCGTCCAAATGTACCTGCAAACAACAGTTAGCAATAAAACACACGAAAGTTTCTTTGATCACCTTCGCTGAATTGAGGTACACGGCCCACGGTTCCCCGTTGATCAGTACAAGTACTGCCTGTGATCAGGTAGGATTCCTAAGAATCTCCTTGACAGGGTTTCGCAGCTGTTATAGCCGTTCTCAAACCGGAACGTCTCAAAGAAAACAACACGGAGTGAGTGAACCAGCGAATTGAGATTCACTGATTGATGAAAAATGATTTGAAAAACAATCGCGTATTACATAGAAGAAAGAGTTTTGCAATACGACGAAGGTTTTATGAGAAAGATCAATTTTCAATCAAAAATACTTTTTATATTTGAAAATAATACACATTCGATGTGCTAGAGAAAAGAAGATTCGCACATCGAACGGTTTTTCCAAAAGCATTTTTTTTAATCAGAGAAACTTTTTGAATTTGAAAATGTGAATACACATTCGACGTGCTAGAGAAAAGAAGGTTTGCACATCAAACGGTTTTTCCAAAAGTATTCGTCAATTCCATTCCTGGACCAAGGTTGATTCACGAGTGAATCTCCCCATTGTTTCTATCCAGTTGTCACAAGCTTGATCTTACGAGAATTCTCACATGCCACCCACCAAGAGCTTGCTTGATGTTGGCTCTAGAAGGATTTCCATCTTCATCGTGAATACTTTTACATATCACTCAGATGTTCTGGTAATACCACAAGGATAATGCGTAGGACTCTTAATATATTCTTACTTTCCACATTGTGTGAAACAGCAAGTCTTCAAGAATAGTGTCCTAATGAGATATTGTGGATGATCTCTTGGCTCTAGACTCAATAGTGCACATTTGGTTCCTATGCCGGAGACTAGGGATAGGGTCTCCTTCTACAATATCAACAATCTCTAAGAGAAAGTCGATAGATTATGTCGGTTCCCCGTGAGAATGAAACAAGCCCTTTAAAGAGGAACTTGAGTAGCTTGGGAAGTTTAGTGTAGTGCGTCACTGGGTCCATGACGTCTTGTCTTCAATACCGGCGTTACCTTGGTAACCACCAGTAGCATATGTATTGAACCCGGTTTCTGCCCTAAGGTTGAATTATTGGAGGGCTATTTCTTTTCACCCTTTTCACATTAATTTCTTTTTCATTCTTCAACCCCTTCAGTGCTTACCGAGACTTAATTACTAGAACCTTGTTGGGTTTATTCCAGTTCTAGCTCTATCTCAGTCGGCACTCTTCCCAATTTCTCATTTTTCTCTTTTTTTCAACATTCCTAAGGACTCTACACTATCAAGTGGATTGTCCCTGGGAAGATCCCTCCGGTTCTGGCGGATCGTGGGAACGAATACCTAACCTTACCATCCTTATAACTCCATACATAAAGTAAAATGGTCGGTCTTTTGGTACTGTTCATTCTTCCTTGAAACCAATTGAAAAATCATTTGGAAAAACAATCAAGGTACTTGTGATATAAAATCAAAACATTTTGTACCTTAATAGTTTTGATCATTTAGAAAACCTCCCCCTCAACATGTGCATATGATTTAGAAATTGTTTAGCACGCGAAGGCAAGAGGACTTTGAAATATTTTCTTCGATCACTATTTTCATAGAAAAGGCCATTTGATTTTCTTGGTAAAATTCTCCCCCTCAATATGTGCATAGGATAAGAGAAATCATTTTAACACATAGAGGCAAGAGTTCTTTTGAAGCACATCCACGAACACAAAAGCCATTTAAGAAACCATTCGCTCCCCCTCAATATGTGCTTCGAGATTCGAAAGCGTTTAGCACATATGAGAGAGCAACTTGCACATTTTCATCAAATCGATCATCATTTATTAGATTTCATAATTAAATCACAAATTCTCCCCCAATCAAAAATATCAAACCCTTTGAGATTTTGGATCCCAAGTGATTTAATACGGTTTATAAAACATGGGAGAATATGTGGCCATGTTTAAATACTCATCTTTGTTTTTGGATAAATCCTCCTCCTCAACATGTGCATTGTATATATGAAATCGTTTGGCACATGGAGGCAGGAGGGCCTATAAAGGACTAAAACCAATTCCATTTAAACAGATAAGAGATTTAAATCACTATCTCTCTCCCAAAAGATTTAAATCATTTAGAAAATTTTGGAGAAAGACGTGGCAAGATTTGATTTTGAAAAATGATGGATAAGGACCAATTTAAGACATTAAAGATTGTTAGTGTCATGTATGATTGTTTTAAGAGACCTTTAAGTAAAATAAAACAATTTCACAATCAAACAAGAACAGAAAAAATTTCATTTTGCAAGATCTTTGAGTTTTAAAGAAAATCATACCATGACATAACATTAAATCTTTAGATCACCACATTTTAACGTACAACACGGAACTTTTGTGAAGAAATATCGTTTGAAAATATTTTATTTTAAATCACTCTCCCCCTCAATCGATGACCGAAGTCGTTGATTGAGTGACTTAAGTTTTGATAAAATGAATTCCGGTGATTTTCAAAGTTAAGTCCAATTAATTTTCAAAATATTTTTTTCCATTTTCAAAACAATTTAATCAAATTTTTTCAAAATTGTTTAAAAATGGTATCCTGCACAAAGATACGTTAGGTGGTTGAGCTGCTTTTGTTGTTGTTGCTGAGGGTTTGGAAGAAAAACCGTCTGCTGATGCAGTGAGACTTCTTACGTTGCATTTTTAATGCCAACTGAGGTCAAATTAAGCTCCGTTTCTTCATTTGCTGATGAAGAAAACCATCTGCTAATGCAGTGAGACCTCTTACGTTGCATTTATGCCAACTCTCCATAGAAGTCCAATTAAGCTCCGTTTCTTCATTTGTCAACCCAAGATCTAGTTACCCTTTCCTTTCGGCATCCAAACATCATATTATGTGGGATCCGGATCGGGAACATTCTTATACCAAGATACCTGCATACGTTAGTGAACACACATACAGATATATGGTGGTCGACATCACCCAAACAGCAATCGACTAATAAAATTCAATTCAACATATCAATCAGTTCATATAAGGTATGGGATTAATGTGTTTATCAATCTATAATCATCTGAACCTAACAGTCACATCCTAGAAACCTAGTCCTTCAACACAAGCAATTATATTTTTCAGATAAGCACGTAGGATGATTAAGAAAGCCTGTTAGATGATGTAAATATTGAGAAACATTCTCCCCCTCAATCAATGACTTATTTTCTGAAAAGATTGAAAGCGCAGAAGTCATTGATTGAGTTTGCAAATTTTATAAAAACTCTGAAACTGATTGTTATTAAAGCAACTCATTTACCACCATTAAGTTAAAACAAATATTTTTCTGAAGAATTTTAGACGGAAAAATATTTGAGTAGGAACAGCAGTCCTTCGACATACTTTCCTCAATTAGTATTTAGGATAAGTGCACGAAATATTTGAAAAATAGGTTTAGCTCAGCACTTTCCTTCCTTGAAAAATGGGTTGCTATCAGAAGTAATAGCAAGCCATGATTAAGCGCGGGTCACAGTCTGAAATAACTGCAAGTCATTTTTAGAGACATGTTTTGAAAAAGAATATTTACACCTCCTGCTCGAACTTCATCTATGGTCCTGTGCCATTATTGAATGACATTTCTAAGACCGTAGATGTTATCGATACCAGAAGACATGTCTTAGAAAAACAATATTTTTGGTCTTTTTCAAATTTTCTGATTTTTATGGGTTTTTGTTGGTTTTGTATTTTTCTATTTTGTTTTGCTGGTTTTATATTTTTGTATTTGGTTTTTCTGATAAATATATACAAAGATAGTTTAGATGATATAGTTAAAGAAGATGATGATACAAGTACCGAGATAAGGATATCGAGCATCCCCGTTGTAGAAGATAGAAGTCATCATCCCTAAAACTTTCACCACCAAAGCTTCCGAGGCTCCGGAATAGAATGTAGAACATGAGCCTTTGAGAAAAAGAGACTTTGGCAGCTTCCCCCCAAACCGAAAATCCATAAGATGAGCAGATTCAAAGCTTTCTTTCAAGCTTCCATTAGCCAGGTGCACAAAGAAGCACGCCATTATCATAAATCCCACTGCTCCTTTTAAGAACGATAATCGAGATTCTCCATTCGGGTTATATCATCCAATAGAAGAACAGCAACGTTTCATCCCACACATAAATAATCTTCTCAAATTCCTTTTCCACTGAAGTCTGAAGCGATCCATTCCAAAGGGTGTCAAGAGAACACTTCCCCCGTGTAGTTGAAATGATGCAGTCCGTCTCTTAGTATAATGCTCAAGAACTCTCCCGAATACACTTCATGAGGGGAATGAAGAACACCTTCCCATGTTCACATTTTTCTTTCCTGATGAACGTATATGAAGCTCAAGAACCCAAAGTACACCAATATCCAAGAACTCTCCCGAATACACATCATGCCCGGAAGGAAAACACCTCCCCAATGTTTGTGGTAAACAATGGCTTTCTTCCCTGATGATCGTGTATGAAGCTCAAGGACCCGAAGTACACACATTACCCAAAGAGAGAACAACCGATAACATTGAAGAAGCAGGCCGAATCACTGATTATCTCTACGGATGACAATCTCTGTGGATGTCAACTCCGAAATAAGTGATTATATCTCTGAATCACTGATTAAGCTCTCAAGTGAGACAGCTGAGCGCCCCCAATGTACACAATTCTCTCTCCCCTGATGATTGCGATAACATCGAGATCATCACACACCATTGTACCTCTTTTATCTTCAGAAACTTTCATTTACATCACTTCCCCCACGTCGTTGGAATAATAACACTAAAAGCCTTGATGAGTAAAACCTTGAGTTTCTCTGCGGTCATGACATTTGTTTTCCCGGGATATCTTCAATCACTTAGAAGTATTAAGCTCATCAAGTTTACTCGCCATGAGTCAAACCTTGAGTTTCTCTGCGGTAATAACATTTGTCTTCCCGGGATATCTTCAGTTACTTAGAATATTAAGTTCATCAAGTTTACTCGCTTTGTGTTTATATGTGAGTCTCCTTCCCCCTTGCTGGTTTTGACACTTCAGAATCAGCAAAACATTATAAGCCCAAATACTTGAAATCTGTTGAGAAGATCGCTTGGAGTATTTGTGAGAATCAACTTGCTGAAGTAGAATGTGAGCAAGTCTAATTGGGGATAAAATTTAGTTTTTCAATCTCCCTCAATTAGTGCTCTCCCATAAACCGACAATCTGTATGATAAATGCCCAGATCAAGAAGTAGTCTTTAAATAATCAAATGCAACTCGTCTTTAGTCTTCTAACATGTAGCAGAAAATGTAGAACAGACTGAAGACTCGACCTTCTTCAAGATTGTCTAGTTGGGGAATAGATAGTTAACATCTTCATCACACCAAAAAGCATTCCCGTTAACTTATATGTAGCAAATCCCCTTAACTCAAATCCCTCCCAATCAAAAAAGAATAGAAAGATGTTCATTAAGAAAATCAGCCCCGCAACAGGAAGCACTTTTTCATTAATCAAATCAGCCCCGTGTGAAGATGTCAACCAACGGCTCTTAGAAGAAACTCCATGTAGAAATGACCCGATAAGAAGAAGCTCGGTTCTTTCATGAGTTTGGAGCCGTTTGACCATTTATTCTCAAATAACAATCAACCATGCATAATTATCATACTTCTTCTCCCCCTCAAGAATTGCATACGGAGATGCCATTCTTGATTGAATAAGTGAAATAATCCAAATGTAGTCTATTCACACTTCTCCCCCGCAAAATTAGCACATGATGTCGCCATCGTCATTATAGTTGAGAAAGTGGAATAAGAAAACAATCAACGGTAGCCCGGTTCACTTGATAATCGAAAGCACATGGAAAAAGCATGAAGCATGTTGATGAGAATGGTCATAATAGAGAAGATTTCTCTTCTTTAGAAGATAAAGTGCACTGACACGTACACTTTTCTTTTCTTTGAGGAACGAGGCTTGAACTGCTGTGTTCAAACGTCATTAGAAGATTTCTCTTCTTTCGAAGATAAAGCGCACTGAAACGTACACTTTTCTTTTCTTTAGAGTACGAGGCATGAACTGTTGTGTTCATACGTCATAAGAAGATTTCTCTTCTTCGGAAGATAAAGCGCACTGAAACGTACACTTTTCTTTTCTTTGGAGAACGAGGCATGAACTGTTGTGTTCATACGTCATAATCTCTCTCTTTTCATCATCTCTTTTGGCAACACTTGTAATCAACCCCATTATCATTCAGTAGTCTCTTTGTCGTGACAGCTGATGGAGAAAACCCAATATGATGAATTTGATCCTGAAGTAAACTAACCCGAACTCGTGACTTATACTTGCACATATGTAACAAAGAGAGGTGCCAATTTCCATTAGCATCTCTAAGTACTCTCTATGTACTCTATACTCTTCAACCAACCAACCATCAAGTATAAGACGTACATTACCTCTTGAAAATCCACAATTGAATGTGACACTGAGCACTAGAACGTAACTCCTTAAAGTGATAGTTATTTTGTGGTGGTAAGAGCCCAATTCCCCCAAGAGGTAAAAGAAAAGGTAAAAGACACCCAACAATAACTAGATTTTCAAGTCTTCGTTTTTGATAATAAGCTCGAACAAGGATCATGAAGAATCTTCATCCAACCATCCCCGATACCTTCAGATACTAAGTACACTCGCCCGTGATATCTCACTTCAACCTCAAATAAATAATACTGAATTAACGTCGTTGTCACATCTTCTGAACTACTCAAATCTAGCCTTCTTTGACATTTAAATAAACTTTGATAATGGTTTCATCCCGACCATGGTTAAGAGCACATAACCCCGTAAAACCATGTAATAACCAAACTGCCATGACGAAAATCCATACACACATCCAATTCATGAAGTACACCCTTTTATCCCTTCTTCGAAGTAGAAACCGTAGCACCAACATCAGATAAGATCCCAAAATACACTTTCCTTTCTCCAGGATGGTTCCATCATCACGGGATTTTATAATTCTATGGTTTAAACCGAGAAATAACTTTTTCGCGAGATTTTACAAAACTAAGAATAAACCGTAAGATAGATCCAGAAATGCACTTTACAATTACTAGGATGTTTCCATTGTCACGGGATTTTACAAGTCTATGATTTAAACCGAGAAATAGATTCTTTCGCGGGATTTTACAAAATCAAGACAAAACCATAAACAATGTCAGCATGAATGTGTTATGACAACTTTGGTTTCGGTGAATATCTTATTTAGGGGAACATGCAGCGGTTCATTATCCAACATCAACAACATCATCAACAATTCTTTACCCAATGTAGACAACTTCACAAACCATACAAAGTCGAGTAGTATACCCTACTTCCTCCTGAGATTGACCGTAAAACATCAAAGTACACGATTCTCCCCCATGATGGTTTCGAACTTTCGGAAGCATCTTTAACTTGTACGACCATTTGCACGAAAAGTTCTTGTCATAAGCAAACATCTTGAAAGATCTTGACTGACGTTGAAGATACTTGAAAGATTTTGCTTAGACTGTGAAGTAACATCGACATTCAGTGGCGTCAAATAAATCATGAGAATCGTTGATCACATCTCAACCAATCAATCCATTGGTAAACACATCATTCACGTATTCTGACGGCCATTGTAGTAACAACATGGTGAGGTAAACCCGATATGCCAAACTTGATCATGAAGTAAAGTTTCCCAGATTTGTTCCTTAAACTTGCACTAATCCTCGTGAAAAAGAAACGGTGTACCCAATGTACAAAACCTCTTGACATATCCTCAACTGCGTGAGGCACCGTAGTGATAGTTACGTTGTGGGTTAAGCGAGAAAGAGTCACAAGAGTAACTAACTAGCCAAGTCTTTATCACCCTCTATAAAAGCCCAAACAAGTCATCTTCGTGGAAGGGTAGAAAGAAAGAAGACGAAAATAAGTAAGCACGCCTGGAAAAACTCACTTCAAAGTCAAATAATAGATACCGTCCAAACAACCCCGTAGTCAACCTTGATCAAATATCAATTCAAGCCGTGATAAAATATATTATGTGAAAATGTATACACCAAAGTCTCAAGCCCCACAACAAACTTCATCATCACTCCAAATCACATCGTCGACAAACTTCAACAGATCTCGTCATCAAAACTCATAATCCATTAAATTTTATTATCAAGTCTCTTTTCACAAAATGCTTAATTACGGTTCAAGCCCACACACAATTTAATCCATTTGGCCCATTAAAATGATTTCCCTATCCGAATTTAAATCCAATGACATATAAGCTTGGTTCACAGAATTGGCAGAACACACCCGATCAAAGGTAATTCCAAAAACAAATCAAAGTTCATCCCTCGAAGCAATGAGACATCCCATTCAAATCATAAACACGAGATGTCCTTGAAAAATAACCGCAAGTATGCCAAGGGTCATCAAACTTATATACGTCCCACGTTTTAACATGACTTGTCCAACTGAAAGTATTCTCCAATATGTTAACCGGCCCATGTGAATCAAATTCCCACACTACAACACACGGCCCACGATTAAAATAAATAAAACCCAATGCAATCCCATTTACATTAACACATGTTCGGCCCATAAAGCTTACAACAAATCAGATCCAGAAATGCCCTAAAATTCGGGGAGTATATAATACTTACATACTTGACCTAATCCCTAATATCACTTAACTCAAACCCTAAATATCCTCTCAAATATTCAGCCTCCATCTTTCTCACTTAGCAGCTTAGCCACAAAAAAAAACGGATTAAAAGTTCTTTCATCATCAATCTGAGATGAATTATCACATCAACAAACACGAATCATACCCAAAACAAATCAGCCACTCCATATCCACATGATGCACACCCGTATTACTCACCACAGGGATGGTTCGAGTTCATGAAACAGCCACAGGGATGGCTCGGCTAAGAACATGGCATCAAGGTAGGTATTCATGATTCCATATTGTTTTGAGTCATAACCGAACCAAAGGAAAAGGTATAACATTCTTGTTATGATCTTTTCTTTAAAATCGGATAGCAACAAGGAAGATTTTTCTTGGATCTATGAGGATGTTCTTTGTGGTGTTGGTATTAGAAAGACAATCATTGAGAAGTCACTTAACCACGAAACGAAACAAAGAAACTGAGATCATTTACATGATAAATATTATTCGATTAATGTGATGTTTTTATTTAGAGTCTTTGAGTATTGACATGGAGTTAATGTTTGGAATTAGTTGAAGTTGAAAATGGTTTGAGTCGAATTTGATGATATTCTATTATTCAAGTCGCTTCTGATGTTGAACTAGGACCAGTGATGGATGAAACCAGAGGTCTAGTCTTGTGGTATTATGGTATTTGGTATCGAGTGGACAACAACTCGCTTTGGATAGTCAAGTCCATCTATTATCAACTCGTTTTTTTTTTTTTTTTTTTTTTTTTTTTTTTTTTTAAAAACGATTAGGCAACTCGCATAAGTGTGTCAAGTAGCATGACAAGTCGCATAGACGCTATACATCAACTCGCATAAAATTATGCGAGTACACAACTCGCATAAAATTATGCGAGTACACAACTCGCATCTGTTTTCCATTGAATCTGGACAAAATCTCAACTCGCATTTTTATTAGTAAGCAACTCGCTAAAGAGCAAGTGCAACCCGCATCATACCAACTCGCATACCAGATACATTGAATCAGGACATGTTGCAGTCAAAACTGACAACTCGCATATTGAAATCAGTCAACTCGCATGTAAGAAACAAGTCAACTCGCATTAAACAAAAACATGTATGAGCAACAGACTTTTGACACAGTATTGAGACATGAATTAGTAACACAAAAACTTCTTAAAAACTCATCCAAGTTACAGAAAACCGGATTCAATACAGATTTAGAACATGTTTAAAACCAGATTCAAAACTGATACAAGAAAAACATCATAACCACATCAAGAAGCAACCAAACCCATGCAAAACCCGCATGAAAACCCGCATACAACCATGAGTCGAACCACGAATCAAAACAAACAACAAAACCTAGGATCTGATGCCAATTGTAGGATCGTGATATTATGTTGTTTGATGATTCGGGTGGTCTAGGATGGTGATAGTGTATGAATGCCATGGTTAGAGAGATGAAGAGAGTAGAGAGGGAATTCTAGAGAGATAAACAAAAAGTGTAAAAGGTTAGATTAGAACTTCCAACCCTCTACCTTGGAAGGTAGAGGGTATTTATAGCTTACAACCTAAACGACCTCCTGACGGCCTGTGGATCAGGTATAGAGTGGGTAAAGACCCGTCCTTCCTCCACGGTGTTACACTACGCTAAACTAGGCTAATAACTAACTAATAAAACAGTAAATAATGTAACTAACGATTTGTCTACGAGCTAACTTATGCTAGATAACACTTGGGGTGACCGACTCTTTACTATGGAATTTTCTAATTCCTAACAAATTATGAGGTAAAAATGATTGTTGTTTTATTTACTCATGCTTTAAAATAAACAATCATTGTACCTTCTCTTAAATGTTTTTGGAAAAAGTATCATCAGTTGTTTTAAACTTAAGTAATCTAGTGTATACTAGATAACTTTGGATAGAAAAGCATTTTGCAAAGAAAATTTAATTGCACTAGCGTGCGATTTCTTGGAGGATGAGAAAACTTCAAACTCTCTATTACGTTTCCTTGTTAAAGGAGTCAATTGTCAGCTTTTAGGTGATAACGATTCCTAATAACTATCTTGAAGATGAGAAATTTTAGGTTAAGTTAATTACAAGTTGTCTCAAAAGAGCTTTTGTTGCATTAGTTAGATTTCCCTAAACATGTCAAAACTTTGAATACTCTATTACGTTGCCTAGTTAAATGAGTCCATTATCATATTTGAGGTGATAACTATGCCTAATAACTATCTTGAAAATGAGATACTCTTAGTTAAGACAATGTCGAGTTATCTCAAAACCATTTGGTAAACAGATTTGAGTGACAAATGATTCAAGGTTATTTAATTAAACATATGCATCTCAAACTACTTAAAGGCAATATCGAGATACAATCCTAGTTTAATCAAAATTAAACTCCTCGTAAGTATTCACAAATTTAAAATCTTATTTTTAGAAAAAATTGATATTTCTCATTTAAATTTGATTTTTATAATTTAGAAATACACTCTTTGTTTCAAATGTGCTCATTTTTTGAAAAAACTTTAAGTTTTTGAGAAATAAAATTTTGCAAAAATTTAAGTTTGGAAAATAATGTTTGATCACCAGAGTTACTTTTTCAAAATTAAGTGAAATATTTGTGAAAGTTTATATAAGTATAAAACCTATGAAAGTTTCGCAATAAATTTAAATTTTTTTGGCAAAGTATTCTTTAGAAATTGGTGGGTAACAAAGTTTCGCAAGATCTGTTATCACAAACATGGTAAACTCTTGCAATATAGTCAACTGTCGCAGCAAGGCAAAATAGGGTATCGCAAGATAAAGTTGTGATAGTAAAAGGCTATTGCAACACTTTTGAAAAGGGCTATCGCAAGAACCTATTACGACATTTTGTGCATAAATGTTATCGCAATAAAAAGTATTGCATATTTTAAAATACTATTAAAATCAGTTTTGGCTCTATCGTAAAGTCTCGCAAAACACCATTATTGGTGTCGCAACCCTAACTGTTCACCTATGACCAAAAATTGATCCATTTTACCCCAATTCTAACCGTTTAAACCCCCATTTTCTTTCATAAACATGATCAAGACATCTTATCTCAGTCATCTAACCACAACTATTAATTTTGTGAGAGAGGGAAAGTTGTGATAGCAAAAGGTTTGTGTGTTTTTCTCGCAGGCGACTAGGTGAGTTATTAACTCTTTTGGACCTTTGATGTTTTGATTTATGACCCAGTTCTGCGAGAGATTTGGACTGAGGAGAGTTCAAAGATATTTTATCAATTTTAATAAAAACTCCTCCTTGATTTATACTCTCTTTCACACAAAGTCCTTTTGTTTACTTTTTATTTTAACAAGTATTTTGAAAACTAATAACATCAAATAGTCCTGAATATTAAGTGCCAATTTACCTCGATAATACTTGTAATTTATATCATTTATATGGATTTACGCTTGTTTTCCACTTTCAGGTAAATTGCGAGCATTGGAGTTAAAGAGAAGTGAAACTGGAGAAATATCAAAAGATTTATCATAGTATGCTGACTTTGAAGAAGTTACGGCGTAACTCATCTCTCACATTACACCGTAACTATTGCGTGACCCAGAAAACCAACTCATCAGAAGGTTACGGCGTAACTCTTCCCAAAGGCTACGACGTAACTGTATTAGGTCAAATGAGGTTCCACGCCGCTGTTAACTACGCCGTAACTATTTTATCAACTACGACGTAACCAAGTTTATTGAAGACTATGGCGTAACCACTAATTAGGTGACGCCGTAACTAGCAGATCTATGTCAAAATACGAAGGAATTGAAGGTTACGGCGTAACTCTTGTTATATTTACACCGTAACCCAGATCTGGCCTATAAATACCCCACAAATTCCAGCATTTCTAATGATCCCATTCAACACAAAACAACCAGAGAACGTGGGAAAAAGCTCAAGGCAGGTCTAGAGGAGCATACGGAGCTGTCTCCAAGGGAGAAATTACTCCCCTACGATAAGCATTAGCATTTTATATTTTCTTTACTTTCAATTCATGTGTTTTGTACCTTTGAATATTGAATTGGTTTGTATGATTAATATGAGCGGCTAAGCACCTCTTGGTGCTGGCCTAGTTATGATTCCTTAATTGTTTTGTTTGCGTTTACATTACTTCCGTACAATTATTTCTAAGTGTATGCATGCATAGTTTATTGGTAACCACCCTTGGTTCGGTAGTTTTGAATTGCGGTAGAGGCCAATTGCCTAGGAGATATGACCAACTGACCCTAGGTGAGCGGACTGAGACGGGAAGGGTAAGATATGACCAACTGACGACCCTTTCTACTTGTGCGATTTGACCAACTGATCACCTACCATTTGGATGAACTTAAGAATTAGGGGTGAGTGTTTAATGACTTGGCTTAGGGGACCAGGAACAACATGACTTATGAGGGACACCTGACTTCTCCTGTGGTGGCATCTTTGCTGATAGGTTAGGGCAAATTGACCAAATGTTGTCCTCTCGACTTTGACCCCACCTGAAGTAATTGGAAGTAAGTAGACGTAGACATAACTAGCTAGGAGGATTAACTAGGTTAGCACCACTCTCCTCTATTGATTTACCCTTTACCATTTATCTGCCTTTATTTGCTTTATTCTGCTTTAGTAGTTTAATTAATTATGGAAACTATTATTAATCTGTGACACCTAGACTTAGTAATAATCCAGCACACATAGCTCTTGGGACGACCCCAGATTTACCGATTACCACACTACACACGACCGGGTACACTGCCTGTTAGTGCATTAGGGTAGACCATAGGTATAACGAGACTTTATAAATATTAAAACCTGGTCAGTAAAACCTGCATCAAGTTTTTGGCGCCGCTGCCGGGGAGTTATATTAGTATTAAAATTAAGTCTTTCATTTCGTTTTAAACTTTTCTACTATTCTCACGATCAATATTCGAGTTTTCTGGTACCATGGAAGTTGTTAACATCGATGACCTCACTCTTGAGGAATATTTGGCGTTGACAAGAGCGGAACAAGGGCCGGGTCTCGTAAGACTGGAAATTGGAGCGGATGTCCGTTTCAAAATCAAAGACCAATTTATGAGGGAGCTTTGATGAGTGTCTAAATACTCATCATTTTTATACTGTTAGAATGCCAAAAACATCTGAAAACACTCAGAAATGCTTCAAAATGATGAAAATATCACAAACAAGTGTTTTATATGTTTTAAATGCAAAAACATCAAAATCTGATGAAAAACGTATCAAGTTTGCATAATTGGCAGTTTTAGTCCCCCAAGTTATAAAAGTTGTCAAAATTAGTCCCTAGTCATTACAAAACTTGTAAAATGTCATTTAAGGTCCTTGGGATTCATAAAGTTGTCAAAACAAGTCCTTGAAATCAAAAATTTCAAAATTACAACTTTGGTCCCTCAACTTTGCAAAAGTGTCAAAAATAGTCCTTAAGGTTTTAAAATTGGAAATTGATCAAAATAAACCTTGTTCTATTAATAAATGGCAAAAATGGTCCTTATGATATAACTTTTTGAGAAATTACAATATTGGTCCCTCAAGTTTTAAACTTGACAGTTTTAGTCCCTGGATTTGTAAAAATGGAAATTAACAACAAAGGTCCTTGTACTATTAATACTTGGCAGTTTTAGTCCTTATGAGAGCTTGGGAAAATGTTCAAGTTCAGCCCTTCAACTTTGGCAAAATTGCAAATATGGTCCTTGTTTACTAAACCAAACCAAACGGACCCTATTATTACTACTAGCCCAAACCCAAGCCCAAACAGTGACCCGGCCCAGATTTTAAATTCGAATAATACCGCGGGTACTGTAGACCCTTCTCTCCCAAAGCAGTTTAGCCAAAACCAGTGGTTTTAACCACTGGTTTTCTCCTTTACACCTCACTAACACCACTTGATTACTCTTCCCCTCCACCTCCACACCAATCCAACTCCAATTAATGCTAATAACCTGCTCGTTGGAATTTTGGCGCCAAAATCGCCAAGTGGCAATTATGATGATCTGGCTCATTTCAATGGTCTAGATGTGGTGGGATATTCTCAGAGGTCGACAAGAGATGTTTGAAGTCAATAAATATCAAGAAGGAAGCAACATAGATAGCAATCTAGTGTAATTTTCAATTTTTATGTCGTTTTAGTTCATTTTCTTTATCCAGTGTATTTTTAAGCTCTCAAGCACTTAATTAAGCAATCTCAGTGTATGTTGAAACTTTTTCAATAATTAATTTCAGTATTTAAGTTCTAATCTCAGTTTTCAAATTTTCAAATTTTCAAAGAAATCTCAATATGGTGAATGTTGTTAATCAGTTGTTACTTTGGACTTAGAAGCTCATATAAGCTCCTTATAAAGCTTATGCAAGCTTTTAGATACTCTTAAAAGCAGGTTATAAGAAAAAATCAAAAATTCACAAAAATACCACTTAAATAGCTTAAAAATAAAAATCCATGGTTCAAGGTTCTAGCAGGTTGGAGCAGGATAAATAGTGGATGGTCTTGGGATTAGTGCTTCATGGGAAGCTTTAGGATGTGCTTTTAGGCCTTGGTTCTCAGTTTTATATTGGAAATCAATTTGTAAGCATTTTTATCAATCTTTGTATATCACTGTCTTATGTTGTTATTGTTGTTGTTTAAAGTTAATATAGTCCTATTTAGTGATAATAGCAGGTTTGAAATCATGCTCATGGTCTGAATCATTGAAATCCTTTGAAAAACACCATATCAGTAACATAAAAGGGTGTTTGGTTTTATCTGTTTTACTGTATTAAAGTCTGTGCAGTACTTTGGTTTTGTTTATTCTAAGTCATACTTGGTCTAAAGAACTCAAAGAAACCTTAAGATCCTGTGCTTGTTATAGTAAAAGTCAAAAGTACCTTAATCTTTACCTAGCTTGTTAACTGTTGGATTTTAGCTTTTCATATTTACCATACTAGCTTAGAATCTCATAACCTAGCTTAATTTCATATCAATATAGATTATTACATCATAATTAGTAAGCTAGATTGATTTAAAACTCACTAAAGTCAAACTGAGTGTGTCATAAAAAAGTCAAAAATTTTCAGTATTAGCAGTTTTGGATAAAATAGAATAATCTATATAGGACTTAATATTGAGTTTCATGATTTGAGCCTTTGGAATATAAAAATATAGCTGCTCATCTCTATCCTAGTGTATTTGATATTTTCTCAATAGCTTATTTAGCAGCTTTTCTTTTAGCTTATTTCAGTCACCTGTTTCAAAATGTGCCCTGTGCACAGATTTCTAACCTTTTTCTCAAGCTCACAAAAAGCTTTCTAGTTGACCAAATCTTTTGATCTTTGGTTCTTTGGGTAGCCACCCTAGTCATCTAGAGGTTTCAAGTTTTAAATTTCCATTTGGAGCTTATTTGATAAGCCTGCTTGAGCTTATCATTTTGTCCCATATTACTCAGCATTAACTGAGTCTCAAATCAGTGGGTTCTCAGGTTTTGCAAAAGCTTCTCCCAAGCTCATAAGAGTTTATGAAGGTCTGAGTTTTGGTGTATATACTCTCAACCAGGTCTTAAACAAGTTCTAATAATTGTTTTTCACTTTTAGCTTATTTTGTGTACTGTGCAATATCTTAAAGTAGTATACCATTTTCTGTTTTCATAATCAAAGCTCAAACATAAAATCTGTGTTAACTAGTAATCCAGAGGTTCTAGCTTGTTGATTTTGGTTGAAATAGAGTTCTTTTAGCTTAATATAGCTTCCTTATCAGTTTGGTGGTCTTTGGTTAACATTTAGCTTTTTCAAGTGCTTATTATTAAGCAGTTACAACTGCAGTTGCTAAATTCTCCAAGCAAGCCTATGTTTTTCTATTTTTCTTAGACTTAGTATATTAAAATAGACTTTTCCTGAAATTTTCATTATTTTTCATAACTGTTTGCTATTTTTCTTAATTAAAAACAGTTTTTAGGTATTTTTAAATAGCTTTTAATACAAATAAATTATAAAAAGTTCAAAAAAATGATTTTTCAATTTTCTTAGGTTAAGATAAATATAAAAGTAATAAAAAGTATTTTTCCATAATTTTCTTAGTCTAAAAAGTATTTTTTAGCATTTTAATTAGTTTTAAATAGTTTTAAATTAATAATAAATACATAATAAGTATAAAAAATATATTTTTAGTTTTAAAATAAGTTTTATCATATTTTAGATTTTTCCAAGTTATAATTTCATTTTTCTAGGTTAATTTTGTATTTTCTTGTATTTTAGTGCATTTTAAATAATTAATAAATAGTTTTTAATTAATAATAATTAAATAAATAGTTGTAAAAATAATTTTCTTTTTCTAATAATTTTCTTTTATTATTAGGATTGTTAAAATATAATTTTCATATTTGTAGGTCTTTTATTTCTTTAAAACTCACTTTTTATTTTGTACGTAGACGTAATTTTATTTTAAACGTAAGTTTTAAGTTTTAGGTTTTTAAACGTTCATCGCCTTTAAAAATAGTGATAGCGTTTATTTAATAGATTTTAACTTTTGAGTCTTTTTTAATTTGCATTTAAGTCGCTGTTATTTGTTAATCTTTTCTTTTAGTATAATTTTCCATCGAAAACCCTACTGATTGCTATCCTTAGTGATCATTCTACCATCTGATTAAGTGTTTTAACACCAATTCATCCTCCGTGGGACTTAACGACCCAGGAATTCCCTATATTCCTCTGATCTTAATTGCATTTGTGTTTAAACTGTTTTAAGTCTATTTGACTTGACTGTTTAGCACAGATCAAGCTTCGTGCTAACTCTTTTTCAGGAAACAAGGACGAAGATGCATATGAGCACGTTGAAAATGTCCTATACATCGCTAGCCTTTTCAACATTCTGGGCGTGTCTCATGATGCTGTTATGCTGAGGGTATTCCCAATAACTCTTACTGGAGCTGCCAGAAGATGGATCGAAAGATTGCTCGCCGGGGCAATTAATACTTGGGCTCTACTTAAGAAGCACTTTATTCAGAGATATTGTCCGCCATCAAAGATTTCTAATCAGCTTTTGGAGATCCATAATTTTAAACAAGAAGACGATGAAACATTGTATCAAGCTTGGGATACATACAACGATCTCCTTTATAAATGTCCTACACATGATCTGAACAACCAGCAGAAGGTCAACATTTTCTACAAAGGAATTAACGTAACTACAAGACAAATGTTGGACTATCAAGGACCTATCCCGAACATGACTCCTACTCTTGCAATTGAAGCCAATCAAAAAATGGCTGATCACTCTCAAAAATGGCACGACGGAGGAAGTAAAAGAAACCAAGGCAGAAATTTTGACGGAATTGCAGCAATCGCTAGTAAAATTGAAAATCTTAGTCGAGATATGCTGAAGGTCAGAGAAACCGTTCATGCCATCCAAGTAGGGTGTGAAAGCTGTGGAGGAGGAAACCTCACGAAGAATTGTCCTCATTTCGACGAAGATAATATAATTGAAGAAGCCAAGTATGGAGAAAATCGACCGTTTTACGGAGATAATCGAAATAGTAACGGGTATCGTGGAAATTACAACCGTGGGCCTTATGGAGAAAGAAAGCCCAGTCTTGAAGAAACAATTAACAAGTTCCTGGAGAGTTCAGCCCAAAGACAAAAGGAGCAGGATGAGTGGTTAAAAGAATTCCAGGAAAACACTGACATAAACCTTTCCAAGCACGACACAACCCTAAAAAACCTAGAATCTATGGTGGAAAAGCTCAGTGAAAAAGTAAAGATGAATAACAATAAACCTGAAGGATCGAAACCAGCTATGGAATGTAAAGTGATTTTTGCTGATGATAACTCGAAGGTTCAGGCCAATGATACGGATTCAGGGGTTGATCCCGTCGACAGATTTGAGTTACGCCGTAACCTGCCTTATGAGTTACGTCGTAACTATGTTTTTAACAGCGATAACGGGGTTATGAAGAACATTGATGAAAACAACTCTAACGAGTTACGCCGTAACCAAGAATCTCAGTTACCGCGTAACTGGGATACGTGGGCAATAAAGATAGGATCAACCATAACAAATTTATGTGGCCTGCATATACTGATGATGAAAGACTCGAGATAATCTCCCTAGAAGATGAAGAAGAGCCGCTTATCACTCACTGGTGTACTCCAATCATCATAATTGACGAGGAATCCACACGAGCATGGCCTACATGCAACCCCTTCCGCGAGTATTGCAACGGTTGGGATAGTGAAAGAGAGGAAGAGTGGACATGCCCTCACGAGCGTGAAAGACATTGTATAAAGTTTGGTGACTTGGCATTTGATGACTGGTACGCAATACAATTCGGGGATGCCAAGATTAAACCGAATCTGCTTAAGAAGCTAAAAGTTGATTACGAGGAGCACAATCAGAAAAAGGAAGTGACTAATAAAGACATCTACTGCATGGATGAGCATTTAAGTGAAACTGACAACAAAGAAATACGCAGTCACTGGTGCGAAAGAATAAAATCTCCTGGGGAGACTTTCTGGGCGTCATGCAACCCTTATGATGATATATGTAACGGGGGAAGCAACTCAAGGAGAATAGGAAAAGACAAATTCTTTTGGCCCTCAACCAACGATGAGGAGAGAACGAGTTTGCCTTGGCTGGACAACCCGGGATTCGATAGTTGGGTGAAGATTAAGTATGGACATGTTGATACGTTAACGAAAGAGAAGATTTGGAAGGAGTACATGGGTAGAGAAAGTTCAAACAACGAAAGTCTTAACAACACGAGTGAAATAACAATTGAGGATAACAAGGAGTTGGTTAGAGATGAAACAGAAGAATGCAAGCGTGTACTAGTGGAGAATCTGCTCGATGAAGAATGGTTTAAAGGTACCACTTCTGATGACGATGACATTAAAGGGATCCTAGATTACCTTGAGTTGCAAGGGAATGAGGAGTTTACTGATCTCGACGATGAAGCTTATGAGCAAAGGAGGTGCAAACTCCTTGGGATTCCCTACAAGAGACCGCCACCATATTGTCGAAAAATACGAGCTCACTCGCTACCACTTGGGACCGGAAGAAAATTTTTGAAAAATCCGGAAAATCAAAACTAATGAATACCTTCGAACTGCCACGAATGTCGCTTGGATGAGGCACAACTTGATGAAAGACATTGAAGATGTCGGGGAAGTCCAAAGGCCCCCATAGAAGCCCCGTGGCTCTAAGTCTAACTTAAAGACTCGTAAATAAAGAAAAGTGCTCTTTAGGGAGACAACCCGAATTATCCTTTTCTTTTGTTTTATTTCCATTTCTGTAGGGTTTTGTGTTTTCTAACCATTTTTGCAGGAAACGAGGAAGTAATTGTTGCTGCAGTTTGCTGATCTGACCAGAGTTACGGTGTAACTCATCTATGTGATTACGCCGTAACCAACTCTTTGCAGCAGAATTCTTGACGCATTACTAATTACGGCGTAATACCATCTCTGTGGTTACGCCGTAACCACTCGCTTTGCAGCTTATGTCAGGTTTTGCTAGTTACGGCGTAACTCCCTCAAAAGAGTTACGACGTAACCTTCCTCTACTTTAATTCTTTCATTTTAAAACACAATAACCTTGTATTAGTATTTTAAATGAACTTTGTGGGTGTGTTCCCTGTAAACCCTCACGAGACTTCACTCGTCCACATGGGACACCAAGTGGTTTAAAAGGCTTGTTGCATATGCTCAATGCAACCATGATTCCTACGAAAGTGAGTTAGGTTTGTTTTTCATGTTTCATTTTTTCTTTTTAGAATTATGCTTGTCGGTTGTGTGATTTCAGGGAATGAAGTTTGCTCATGGATGCTTATACGAAGGCACGTCTCTTTTTCGTGGGCCTTCTTTCTTTTTGGATCAAATTTCAGGGAAGTTCTCGCTCTAATTCTACTTTTCTCTTCACCTTTATTTAATGCTTAGTACAAAAGGGACTTTGTACAATTCAAGTGGGGGGACGGGAGTAGAATTATCTCTTGAACATTATTTTGCCCTCTTTTTCTAGTTTATTTTGAAAAATTATGCCATTTTTAAAATTTTGACATGTTTTTCTTAACTTAACTAGATTAGACCTTAGCCGAGCACATACAACCCTTGATATTATATGGTGAGATTAGCCTTATCCATTTCCAATATTTTACCCCAAATCTACCAAATTATGAGTGTGCCGGTAGCTTGTAAACTTTAGAACTTGGCCTTTGCATCATTTCGAGAACATAGAAGAGGTATGTTGAGTTAGCTTGATGTATTTGTACTTTTCAGTTTTAGAAGACAATATTATAGGATTATCACCCAAATAGCCTACCATTGTGTGTCTATCGATTAGTCACCTCGACTTTTCGACCCCCATGTGAAACCCTTTTGTTGCACTCACCTTTAGTGCAAGATACCCCTAGATACACCCATCTGAGCCATTCCTTTCATTTTGTTAACCATATATATTGTTTCGATACACCTATACACCTTAGCCTACCCTGTAGTCTTTATTTGTGTAACATATTGGATTTCACATACACATCAAACCAATCACAAAGTAGGCGTACAAAGAGTTCTAGAGAGAGAAAGTTAGAGGTTTAGGGAACTTTAGTGAGAGAGAGAAAAGTCTTATTATGAGCTCCAACTCTCTACCTTGGAAGGTAGAGAGTATTTATAGTCTTTACATAAATCGCCACCTATCGGGCTGTGGATCAGGCATACAGTGGGTAAAGACCCGTCCGTCCTCCACGATGTTACTTAAACTAAAAACTACTTAACTTATAATAATCTACGACTACGAGCTTTCTAACGATTACATATACTTGAGGTGACCGACTCTTTAATACATGGATTTACTAAATCCTAACAATCTCCCCCTAAGGGAGGTCACCTCAAAATCACCTCAAACATACAATGAATACAAACAGAGTTTACATAAAGATTGTTCTTGCATTCTTGTTACTGTTCTTTGCTCTAAAGCCCGTAGTCATTGATTCTTCATTGATGCATGTTTGGATAATCCAAGTGGAGGTCTTTTAACTGATCCACGTGATAATAATTTTGAGCCAACTATTGAGATCATCATCTAACAAAAATCTCTGAGACATCCATTGTGGTGTTGGTATTATGTGATGTTGTGACTTTCGGACCGACATGCTCACATTTTGGATAATGAAATCTTCTCATCAGAGTAGCGAAAGCTTTTGTTGATTCATGATATTGGCAGCAGCGTAGCAGAAGCATGGAGTGAAAATATCAGAGTCATTGATGCACTAATCATGATTTCTTTTGAGATGAATGTGTTAAGTGAGCATGCGGCTATGGATTGACAGCTTCATTCTGATCAGCTACAAACGTAGGGCGTACCTGCATACAACAGTTAGCAATAAATCGCACGAAAGTGTCTTTGATCACTTTCGTTGAATTGAGGTACACGACCCACGGTTCCCCGTTGATCAGTACAAGTACTGCCTGTGATCAGGTATAATTCCGAAGAATTTCCTTGACAGGGTTTCGCAGCTGCTCTAGCTATTCTCAAACCGGAACGTCTCAAAGAAGACAACTCGGAGTGAGTGAACCAGCGAATAGAGATTCACTGATTGATGAAAAGATATTTGAAAAACAATCGTGTATTGCTCAATAGAAATTGTTTTTGCAATACGACGAAGGTTTTAATGAAAATCAATTATCAATCATAAAACACCTTTTGATTTGAAATATTCGTACACGGTCAATGTGCTAAGGAGAAGAGTTTTTAAGCACAATGACCGGTTTTTCAATGGTATCCGTCAATCCATAACCTGAACCAAGATTGATTCAAAAGATTGAATTGCTCCATTGTTTCTGTTCAGTTGTCACATGGTTGATCTATTGAATAGATCTCACATGCCACCTACCAGGAGCTTGTTTGATGTTGGCTCCAGAAGGCTTTCCATCTTCATTGTGTATATTTTTACATATCACTCGGATGTTCTGGCAATACCACAAAGATAATGCATAGGACTCAAGATATAATCTCTCTTTCCACATTGTGTGAAGCAGAGAGTCTTCATTGAAAGTGTCCTAATGAGATTTATTGATGATCTCGTGGTTCTAGACTCAATTTGTGCATATTTGGATCCTGTATCGAAGACTAGGGAGAGGGTCTCCCTCTTCAATATTAACAATCTCTAAGAGAAAGTCGATAGATAATGTCGGTTCCCCGTGAGAATGAAACAAGTCCTTTAAAGAGGAACTTGAGTGGTTTGGGAAGTTGAAGTGCAGTGCGTCACTGGGTCCATGACGTCTTGTCTTCAATACCGATGTTACCTTGGTAACCACCAGTAGCATATGAATTGAACCCGGTATCTGCCCTAAGGTTGAGTAAATGGAGGGCTATTTGTTTTCACCCTTTTCTTATTCAATTTTTTTCATTCTTCAACCCCTTCAGTGCTTACCGAGACATCATAGCTAGAACTTTGTTGGGTTTATTCCAGTACTAGCTCAGTTTCAGTCCGCACTCTTCCCATATCTCAATTTTTCTTCTTTTATCATCATACCTAAGGACTTCTACACTAACTAGTGGATTGTCCCTTGGTAGATCCCTCCGGTTCTGGCGGATCATAGGAACAAATACCTAACCTTATCATCCTTATATCACCATACATAAAGTAACGTTGGTCGGTCTATTTGGTATTGTTCATCTGCCATTGGAACCAATTGAAAACCATTTGAAAATCAATCCAGATACTTGTGATATATTATCAAAGCATTTTGTACCTAAATTGTTTTTGATATTTTTAGAATAAGGGCTACCCCTCAACATGTGCATCAAGTGTTTGAAATCGTTTTGCACAAGGAGGCAAGAGAAAGAGTTAACTTCTTTGATTACCATTTTCTAAAAAATATCAACATCACTTCCCAAATCAAATCAAGTAAATAAAGCATTTCGGGAAAGGATGAGGTTTTCATAAGCTTGCTCCCCCTCAATATGTGCATAGATATTTGAAAATGTTTTGCACATATTAGGAAAAGGCTGCACATTGAGATAAATTGATCACATTTCAAATATGTGTGGTTTAAGATAGATGCTACCCCTCAACATGTGCATGGAAAATTTGAAATCTTTTGGCACATGTGGGAAGGAGAGCTTGTACATTCTTATAAAACCATTTACCGAACTATCAGATTAAATCCAATTTAAATCACAAATTCTCCCCCGATCACAATTATCAAACATTTGAGATTTGTGATCTCTGTAGATTTAAATTGATTTTGAAAGCTTTTAAGGAGAATTGTGACTTGATTATGAAAACATTTTAACTGATAAGGATCGGATTTATAGACTTTAAACTCCATTGAATAAACATGCATGATTATCTTTTGAAAAACAATTTTATGACAAATAACTTTTTGATTTAATTGAAATCATTCTCCCCCTCAATCAATGACATAAGTTGTTGATTGAGAGATAGATATTTTGACAAACTTGTAAGTACAGATGATTATCAAAAATAGAGTCCGAGTTATTTTTCAAAACAACTAGTTTTCATTAGATAGTAAGAATTAGTTTTAAAGAATCAGAGCAAGATAAATCAAGGAATTAGTTTTTCTCGGAATGCCCCCCAGCACTGTTCTTTCTTTGGAAAGCAGGTTACTGCCTGAATTGACAATAAACCAAAGTTTCTCTTTCTCCCATTTTTTTTTTTTTTTTAAAATTTTTTTTTTATAAAAATTTGAGCAACATCTAAAGTCCCGTGTCATTCTTTGAATGACAGCACAAAGACCGTAGATATTATCGAACCGAGAAAAACATGACAAAAAGACCATAATAATTTTTTTTTTTTTTTTTTTTTTTTTTTCAAATTTTTATGGATTTTTAAAGTTTATATTTTTCTATTAGATTTTCGAAAAACATATTTACAGGGGATAGATGAAGGAAACCTTTTACTCCTCTTCTTCCTCTTGAAGACGTTTGAGTGTTTCTGGTTGAAGGCTCTTAAGACCCAGTCGTGGAAGAATAAACTCAAAACGTTCTCTAGGAAGAGCTTTGGTGAAGATGTCTGCTAACTGGTATTCAGTCCTCACAAAGTAAAGTTCCACCACACCGTTTTCAACTTGCTCCCTGATGAAATGATGTCGAATGTCGATGTGCTTTGCTCTTGACTGTTGTACGTTGTTGCATGAGAGAGCAATAGCACTTTTATTATCACAGTACAGAGGGATTTTATTGAATTCAAAGCCATAGTCAGATAGTTGGGATCTCATCCATAGGATTTGAGCACAGCAAGATGACATGGCTATGTATTCCGCCTCTGTAGAGGAAATATAAGTACTCATTTGCTTCTTTGAAGACCAGCTCACAAGCTTATCACCCAAAAACTGAGCACCTCCAGACGTACTTCGACGAGTATCTTGACATCCTGCATGATCAGCATCTGCATAGGCTGTTAGTGACATACCGGTGTCCTTCGGGTACCAAAGTCCCATATTGATGGTTCCTTGGATATACCGAAAGACTCGTTTAATCGCTTCAAGGTGCTTTTTAGTAGGCTTGGCCTGATATCTAGCATACATGCAAACAGCGAACAAGATGTCTGGTCTACTAGCTGTGAGGTACATCAGGGATCCAATCATACTACGATAATTCATTTGGTCTACCATGATCCCTGAGTGGTCCTCATCTAGTTTAGTACGTTCTATCATGGGAGTGTCAACAGGGTCACTAGAATTGAATCCAAATTTCTTTAAAATCTCATTTGCATATTTAGATTGATTAATGAAAATGCCTCCGGGACTTTGTGAAATTTGTAATCCCAAGAAAAATGACATTTGTCCCATCATTGACATTTGAAATTTAGAACTCATTTCATTTGAAAAACGGTCACACTCATTGGGGTCAGTCGAGTCAAAGATGATATCATCAACATAAATTTGAACGTGAATTAAATGTTTGCCTGACTTTCTGGTGAACAATGTAGGATCAACTGCTCCTTTGCTGAAACCGGTAGATAGAAGAAACTTTGATAGCGTATCATACCATGCCCTTGGAGCTTGCTTTAAACCGTACAGAGCTTTCTTCAAACGATAGACGTGAGTAGGATTCTCTGGATTCACAAAGCCTTCGGGTTGGCTGACGTAGACGACTTATTTAAGATCTTCGTTCAGAAATGCCGTCTTTACATCCATCTGATAGACTACCATGTTCTTACTGGCAGCATTAGCCAAAAAGATTCTGATTGCCTCGATACGAGCAACAGGAGCAAATGATTCTTCAAATTCAATACCCTCCTCTTGACGGTATCCTTTAGCAACCAATCGAGCCTTGTTCTTTAGGACATCACCATGCTCATCAAGTTTCACTTTGAAGATCAATTTTAGAGCAATGATCATAGCACAATCTGGAGTAGGTACTAATTCCCATACATCAAGTCGATCAAACTCATGAATTTCTTCTTGCATGCCATTGAACCAGTTGTCTTCATTCATGGCAGTTTTAACATCTTTTGGTTCAATCTTAGAGAGTACGGAGTTGAAGAAGCACCATAAGGCATCGGTTGCAAGTTGTTTCCGTGTTGATACTGGACGAGAGGGATTTCCAATGATGTTGTCTAATGGATGATCGTGAGTCCATTTTCTAAGGTGTTCATGTGGCAGTTGTTGAGGGACTGAGGTAGCAGAGTCGATGTCTCCTGAAGAAGATGGTTCTGATGATGATTCAGGAGCAAATATGTTTTCAAATGGAGCATCTTCAGGAGTAGCAAAGGGATTAACTTCATCATTGATGCCAGAAACAGTTCCATGATGTACATTCGAAGATTGATAATTTGTTTATGAGACTGAGTTATCAGCAGCAGGTGCTTCTTGACTTAATGATATTGAGACTGAAGGATTGACTTCATTCTCAGGGATATGAGCAGCCTCTGTTGTGGGAATTGACAGTTCATTAGCACTTGGCTTATAGAGATCATCAAACATAGGATCAAACAATTTCTTTAAATCATCTTTAGATGGAGGTACATATGGAGTTGCTAGAGGAGAATTTGGTACAAGGGATGAACCAATGGGACTGTTTTGAAGTGCGGGTCCTGAACTAGATTGTCCAGGAGCCATTTAACCGGTCAGCTCATCAAACGTAACGTGAATTGTTTCCATGATATCTCGGGTTCTCTTATTGTAGATTCGGTAACCTTTTATGTTTGGTGCATAGCCTACAAATACTCCAATGTCTGCTTTGGCTCTCAGTTTACCTAAATCTTGACCATCATTAGTTGGATAACATAAAGCACCAAACACACAAAGGTATGATAGATCAGGTTTTTGATTGTGGACAAGTTCGTATGGAGTCTTTCCATGAGATGTGTGAATTAGAGATCTATTTTGAGTGTAACAAGCAGTGGCAATAGCTTCAGCCCATAGAAACATTGGAACCTTTGAGTAGATCAGCATTGTCCTTGCAGCTTCTACAAGAGTTCGGTTTCGTCTTTCAACTACACCGTTCTGTTGAGGAGTTCGAGGAACACTTCTTTGAGGACTGATTCCAACATTTTCATAAAACTCATTGAGTACTTTATTAACAAACTCAGTTCCATTATCAGTTCGGACGATTCGAACTGTTTTGTTGAGTCTGATATGAAGTTGTTTAATAAGTTTAATGATGACATATGGAGTTTCGTCCTTTGTCCTCAAAAACTTAACCCAAGTGAATCGGGAGTAGTCATCAACCACTACTAACACATATCTCTTCCCATTAATAGTTTGCACTCTTATTGGACTGCACAGATCCATATGAAGGGTATGAAGAACTTCCATTACAGAGTTTGTGAGTTTTGGTTTGTGGGCATATTTCGTGCTTTTTCCCAATTGACAAGCTGAGCAAAGATGATCTTTTTCATATTTTAATCTGGGTAATCCTCTGACTAGATCCTTTCTGGAAAGGTTGTTTATGGTACCAAAGTTCAAGTGATTGAGACGACGATGCCATAACCAAGACTTTGTTTTAGAAGCCTTTGACAGCAAGCAGATTGGAGAGGACTTCATCATGTCATCGATAGAGATGGTGTATAGGTTTGAACCTCGGGTACCTCTTAACAATTCTACGCCATCAAGTTCTCTAACGAAACAAGTATGTTTTCTAAAAGCTACTTCTAGACCGGAATCACAGAATTGACCAACAGAGAACAAATTATGACCAAGACCTTCCACATAATATACCCTGGAAATTACACTTTTACCAACCACATAATCTCCATAACCCATGATAGCTCCAAAATGGTCGTTCCCGAATCTAACTGTCCCAATGAATTTACTCACGAAGTTCATGAGCCGCGACCGGTCGCCAGTCATATGCTTGGAACAGCCTGAGTCCAGGTACTACAGAACGATTTGAATGATCTGCAGTTGAACACAGACAAGAATGGATAACTGGATAATTAGGATCCCCATGCAAGAATGGGTTCCATTTGGTTAGTGACAGTGATTGGAACACCCACATCAGAAATAGAAACATTCATATCAAAAATTGAGGCAATGGAATCATTATGAATAGATGCAGTATTAGTGTCCGTATTTGCTCTATTCAAAGTATGTTCACTTCTTAAGGGAATAGTTCTACCAGTTGGCATCCATTTTCTAGTGGGCATTGACTCATTAACCTTATAGCCAAAAGGTATCCATTGATAACCTATCTTACTAAATGTTCTTCCTGTGGGTTTCCACTGTTTTCTAACCCTCTTTCGCCTCTGCCTTTTAGCCTTTTTATCATGATTTTTTGCATTAGCAGTATTAACTGGGGGTATGAGAGCATTAGACAAAACATTCACACCACATTCATGATTAGAAACAGAATTCAAGCAGACATCATTACAAGGTTTGCAAATAGTATCAGAATTCGAATTAATTACAGTACATCTATGGCTAATACTAGAATCAACACGATTCGTTTTATTCGACACAAGCTTAAAGTTCCTAGGTTGGTCTTCTACTCTCTTCCAATGCACATTCTTAGCTTGCGAGGTCCTATCATTCCTTGTGTTGTCTTGAGACTTTGACCTGCTCGCTTTAATGTCACTGATTACTCCTGTAGAGGGAATGGGAACATTAGTTGGTTTTGCTACTCTTTGCATCTCCTGTTTAGATGTGCTGGGATCTGAATTACATGCAGGCACACTAAGGTTCACTTTCTTAACACTAGAAGTGCTGGGATTTGTACTCCTAGAAGGCATACTAGAGTTCGCTTTCTTAGCTTTAACAGATCTGGAATCTGAACTACTTGAAGGTATACTACAGTTCACATTCAAAACATCGAGCATCTGAATTACATAGAACACGGAATCAAATGATTAACTCGCTCACCTAAAGACTTAGGGCATATTGTGATTAAGCATTCTAGAATTTCTTGAGATCGTTTGGCATATAAGCATGCATGCCCAATTGCATTGTCAAGTGGTTTTTCTAACTTATCCTCTTCAACAATCTCACGGAGACATTCTAGACAATCCTTAAGGGATGAGAAATATGTTTGAATAGCAAGTTTGTTATTCCTGAGATGAGGAGGAACATATTTCACAGACAAAGCATATTTATTACAAACATTTACCTTTGATCCACCATTCTCCCCATTGGTTATTGGCATTTTCCCTTTTACCTGGCTCTTCAGACTCTCAATTTCCTTTTGCAATGAACCTATTTGTTCGGTATTTTTGTTACGAGTGACCTTTATTGATTCAAATAACTCATTGAAATGACGTTTAATCTTTTCATTTTCTTCAAGAAAGCTTTCGTTTTCCTTTTGTAATGCATTTACTAAGTTTTGAAGATGAAACATTTGAGAATTCTGAGAATCTAAAGGAGGAGGCATTTGGGAACCAATCACATTGTTCTTTTGACCCTTTATTTGAGATATTTGGGCTTTCAACTTTCTGATCATGTTACAATGAGCTTGAATCTGTTCATCCCATTTGTTAATTTGAAAAACTGAATCAAGCTCTGGAGCATCTGAGGATGTCTTGATATTTGAAGTTTTGACATTTTCTTTAAGATGTTGATATTTTAGTTGTAAATTAAAATGCTCAACCTCTAGTTTAGAAAAATGTTTAACCAAATTGTCGTGATCATCCAGTTCAATTTTCTCATTTAGTTTAGAATTAGTCTTTTCAAGCTCAATGACACGATCATGGGAGACTTTCAGGGCAACAGATAATTCATGAAATTGAGAAGCATTAATGGAACAATTTGTAGCAGTGAAAAACACATCTTGAGCAACACATTCAGTAATAAGAGTCTCATTCAATGTATGCAAGCCCTTCCTCTCAATCTCATTATATTTTAGTGCTCGCTCATAGTCACTCACCTCAACTATCATTGCATCAAATTCCTTTTCCATTTCTTTAATGTCTAAATTCATTCCCTTTTTAAGGCTTTCAAAATGATCTTTTAGTTGTTTAAAGAAAGGCATGACTTCAGTTAAATAACATTCTTTTGTTTGCTCAAAACCCCTTTCCCCTTCAGTTATACCAGTGGGTGTGATCCTTTTCTTACAAGTTTTCTCAAAATCAACAAATAGTTGAAAAATAACATATTGACTGATTAAGGTCTTGCTTTTAGTGGCAATAGTCCTGTGAACTAAATGCATTGGTGTATTGGGAGGATACACAGTTGCTGAAGGCAATTTCCTAAAGGGGGGGTTAGTTACAACAAGATTCTCTACTTTTTGCTTATCTAAATCCTTTTTCCAGAACACTTGTTCGGGTGTTAACAATGTCTGAGGCTTAAACATGTTCAAGGAAATCCAATTCTCCTTCTTGTAATCATGGGGTGTGATATTTATTTTCTTCTCTTTGCATTTAGGATCATCTAGTTTCTTGTTCATCTTTTCCCTAGTGACTTCATCTGATTTCTTATCTTCCTTAGTGCACTCAATGCAACTAGGTTTCTGTCTAGGCTTAAGGATTTCATTTCCATCATAAAGAACCTTATGAGCATTTCTAGCCTTCTTAATGACCTCTGGATTTGGTTCTTCAACAAGGGGAATGCTATGCTTATCGCTTAGAACTCTATGCTTAGTGATTAAGTGAGCAGTCTAAATGGTATTTCCTTGTACGTATAACTTATTCTCAAGCTTGTTTTTCAAGGTTTTTAGATTAGAAAAATCATTCAAAAGTTTTGATTCCTTAGCACTGAATTCTTGCTTAAGCATTTTAACATTTTCTTGAAGTTCTTGTTTTTGCTTAGCAGTTTTAGAAAGCTTTTCTTGTAAGGAGTTTAACTCTTGTTTTAATACTTCTTCTCTAAACCTACTTTTTCTAATAGTTGTACGCATTTGGTCATCCATTTCCTGCTCACGGGTGGTCAACTCAAATTTTGCACGTTGTTCATAAATAGCAACACGTTCTTTATAGGCATTTAGTTCAGAGATGTCAGAATCATCAGGGGCACGTGCAGTGTATTCATCAAAAGCATAGTCATCATTGACTGCATAAGATACATCACTTGGTACAATCACACTTTCACTTTGTTTCACATATTGATCATATGGGACAACATTGATATTACCCATATTTTCAATATCTGACTCAATAATTACAGTTGATTGTACTTTGTTATGTATATTTTGCTCATCAACTTCATCATATAATTTTAATACCTCAGAAATGATTTTGTCTTTGGATGGACCAGCTTGTGGTGATGAAGAGACTTTAAGAGAGACCATTGGAGAAATGCTAGCCTTGAAAATGGTTTGTGCAGTGGGTTCTTCATCAACATCAGAGTCGTATGCATCACAATCAGCTACTTGAAAGGCATTCTGATGATTATGGCCTATCTCCTGAATTGGTTGCTCATCCACATCTGCATCATATGTCTTAGCATTTCCCTCAGCCAAGAACAATAACTCCTCTTCATCCAAAGCTGCACCATTATCCTGAGCTTGCACAAGCAACATCTTATCCCTGAAGTACTCGGCATTCTGAGGGCGTTTTGGCGATGTGCAATTCCTTGCAATGTGTCCCTCACCTCCACAATTGTAACATTTGATTGGCTTAGCTTGACCCTGGTTTCCATTCCTTCCCCTATTCTGATTTGCAGCATAACCTCTACCAGCTCCACCTCTTGCTTGTTCGTACTGTCTTTCTTGAATTGGCTGCACCATTACCTTCCCATCTCTGACAGTGGCTTGATTGTATGGATTGGATGCAGTTCTAAGATTGTTGTTGGTGTATGGAAGAGAGTTCATGTTTTGACTAATCAGGAGAGCTAGTTGATTATTGAAATTTCCCACGTGTGCATCAGCATTAACTTTTTTGAACATAGGATCAGGAATGAGTTTGTGATTACCATTACCCATGGGTATGACTTGTGAGGCTTTGGTTGTGATTCCGATGTTTGAGTAGAAGGCAGTTGAATCATTTGATGAGCTTGTCTCTCCCTGGTTGGTTTTGAACTGATTAAGAATCCTTTTTTCAAACATAGCATGTCTCTCATTCTGAAGGAGGAAGGCATAGAGTTGCTCATAGTTTGTATTCTTCAATCCTTTGGTTAGCTTTACAGAGGTGACAAACTTGTGCCATTCTGGATTCATGTTGTTCACAAACTTTGAGTTCAGCTGAATGTTTGGCATAGTCATTCTGATGTTCCTCATGTCATTAACAAGCTTGTGGAATCTCACATAGTACTCATAGACACTCTCATCTGGTTTCATCTTGAAGTGTTCAAACTCATCATAGAGTTGTGATTCTCTGTCTTCCATAGTTAATTCAGAACCTGAGAGAAGCATCTTGACATTATCCCACATTGCCTTGGCTTCGGTGTTGTGATTGATCAGCTTGTAGATATCTTTTGGAAGACCTTGAAGTACGATGTTAGAAGCCCTGATATCAGCATCGAATATCTTTTTCTCCTTATCATCGAGCTCATCATATGTCTTTGGTCTATCGATTCCATAGATAATTGTTCCATCTTCAGCTGTATCAATTAAGTCTCTAGTAGTCTCAACCCGATACGGTCCTTCATCAATGGATTTGAGAATGTTGACTCCATTTTCCTTTCCAAGACAGTACAATCTGATTCGTTGAGCCCAAGAGTCGTAGTCAGTTCTGTCAAGCATGGGTGGACGAGTATCTGAACCAGCTGCTTGAACATCCTCGGCAACAGTGGAGATGATTATTGGAACGTTGGTACACATGATGACAGATTGAACGGGATTTTTCAACTCTATGATTAAACCGGGAAATAGATTCTTTCACGGGATTTTAATAAATCAAGAGAAAACCGTATTATAGACAGAGTCAGCCAAGTCACTAAGAAAACCTGAACCAAGTCGCTAAGCACCAAGTCGCTAGTAAAATTTTGACAGCAAGTCGCTAAGCACCAAATTGCTAAGTTGTCAAGTCTCTAAAGAACAACTCGCTAAGCACCAAATCGCTAGCAAAATTTTGACAGCAAGTTGCTAAGCACCAAGTCGCTAAGTTGTCAAGTCGCTAAAGAGCAACTCGCTAAGCACCAACTCGATAACAAAATTAAGTACAAGTCTCTAACTTTCACCAAGTCGCTACCCGTAGTGGAGACTCCACTAATTGTACTGTTTGTCGGCTTGTCTCAATAGACAAGTCGCTACCAAAGTACACTACAACTCGCTACAGTTTTACAAACCAAGTCGCTACCAAGAAATAAAGTCCGTAGCACAAGTCGCTAGCAAGAGAAAACTTTAAAAACACACTTTTCAATCCAAAAACAACCCAACCACGATGATTCAAGCTTACCAAATTAAAACCCAAGCACATACAATGATTCTAAACACAAAACTACACTCAAGTTTCAAACTTTAACACTAGAAATGATCCAAATGATGCAAAAACCACTAAACTTTTTCAAACTCTAAAACCACCTAAAAGTCACTAGAAATCCAAAGATATGTAAGAGATGATCAAACCATGGCTCTTGATACCATTTGTAACATATTGGATTTCACATACACATCAAACCAATCACAAAGTAGGCGTACAAAGAGTTCTAAAGAGAGAAAGTTAGAGGTTTAGGGAACTTTAGTGAGAGAAAGAAAAGTCTTATTATGAGCTCCAACTCTCTACCTTGGAAGGTAGAGAGTATTTATAGTCTTTACATAAATCACCACCTATCGGGTTGTGGATCAGGCATACAGTGGGTAAAGACCCGTCCGTCCTCCACGGTGTTACTTAAACTAAAAACTACTTAACTTATAATAATCTATGACTACGAGCTTTCTAACGATTACATATACTTGAGGTGACCGACTCTTTAATACATGGATTTACTAAATCCTAACAATTTGTGATTGGGAAGTCATCATTTGCCTAAGTTCAAGGTTCAAGTGGAAAGGTTCGGAAATCACGCTTTCATCGACAACATATTCCTGAAGATCATTGAAGACCCTCCGAATTCCCATTGTTCATCTCAAGTGGGGGGATATTATGTTTAGTTATTATTGTTATGTTAAAAAAAGAATAGTTGTTATGTTATTGTAAAGTGTGATGTTATAAGCACTATGTTATGAGCTTTATAGATTTAGTATCGAGGAGGCCACCTCGATCACATTTGAAGATTGGAGTTGGTAATTATGCCAACAGTTGGAGAAAAGGTAGTGTGCCCATCACGACGTCCTCTAATGACACATCTACCTTGTATTTCATGATCCGGTTTCTTGACTTCAAAGCTTGAACTTTGGGTGGACGGTAAGTGGTGATGACTTGGTTATAGATTTAGACTACCTGCTTGATTTTTATTTTACACCATTTATATATCCCATGTCTTATCCTACCCTTTTAGTCATGAAGCGTGTCTTGGTGATGCAGTGAGCAATCTTTGGTATCTTGGCCGTAGATTTGGTCATGTACCACTGGTTTTGTCCACTTCGCCATGACATGTTAGTAATGACTAGTCACCCCTTAACCTTTGTCGTGTCTACCCATATTGCCTTCGAGAATTGTTTAGCCCTTAACTCTAGTGGTGGAGATTTATGTAACCGCCAAGCTTATGATAGAATACATGCTATGATTGTGCTATTGAGTGATCACCCCGAAATTGACACTTAGAATAGTTGAGAGATTTGAGTGTTTCATTCCCATTTCATGAGGTGTTCGGCTTATTTTTATTCTAGTATAAGGGATTTATAAACTTATATTTTCCAGGTTTTGGGAGCTATCTTTTTAGGAATCTTTCTAATAAGGTCTACTTGAGGGCAAGTAGAGTTCAAGTGGGGGGATATTTGATAACATCAAATAGTCCTGAATATTAAGTGTCAATTTCCCCCGATAATTCTTGTAATTTATATCATTTATATGAATTTACGCTTGTTTTCCATTGTTTTCCACTTTCAGGTAAATTGCGAGCATTGGAGCTAAAGAGACGCGGAACTGGAGAAATATCAAAAGATTTATCATACTATACTGACTTTGAAGAAGTTACGGCATAACTCATCTCTCACATTACGCCGTAACTATTGCGTGACCCAGAAAACCAACTCATCAGAAGGTTACGGCGTAACTCTTCCCAAAGGCTACGACGTAACAGTATTAGGTTAAATGAGGTTCCACGCCGCTGTTAACTAAGCCGTAACTAATTCATCAACTACGGCGTAGCCAAGTTTATTGAAGACTACGGCGTAACCACTAATTAGGTTATGCCGTAACTAGCAGATCTAGTGCAAAATACGAAGGAATTGAAGGTTACGACGTAATTGAAGGTTACGGCGTAACTCTTGTTATAGTTACACCGTAACCCAGATCTGCCCTATAAATACCCCACGAATTCCAGCATTTCTAATCATCCCATTCCACACACAATAACCAGAGAACGTGGGAAAAAGCTCAAGGCAGGTCTAGAGGAGCATACGGAGCTGTCTCCAAGGGAGAAATCACTCCCCTACGATAAGCATTAGCATTTTATATTTTCTTTAATTTCAATTCATGTATTTCGTACCTTTGAATATTGAATTGGTTTGTATGATTAATATGAACGGCTAAGCACATCTTGGTGCTGGCCTAGTTATGATTCCTTAATTGTTTTGTTTGCGTTTACATTACTTCCGTACAATTATTTCTAAGTGTATGCATGCATAGTTTATTGGTATCCACCCTTGGTTCGGTAGTTTTGAATGGCGGTAGAGGCCAATTTCCTAGGAGATATTACCAACTGACCCTAGGTGAGCGGACTAAGACGGGAAGGGTAAGATATGACCAACTGACGACCCTTTCTACTTGTGCGATTTCACCAACTGATCACCTACCGTTTGGCTGAACTTAAGAATTAGGGGGTGAGTGTTTAAGTTGCTAACGCCCAGGCACTCACTATTATAAATCTAGCATGTAGCGGTACTTAATGACTTGGCTTAGGGGACCAGGAACAACAGGACTTATGAGTGGACACCTGACTTCTCCTGTGGTGGCATCTTTGCTGATAGGTTAGGGCGAATTGACCAAATGTTGTCCTCTCGACTTTGACCCCACCTGAAGTAATTGGAAGTAAGTAGACGTAGACATAACTAGCTAGGAGGATTAACTAGGTTAGCATCACTCTCCTCTATTGATTTACCCTTTACCTTTTATCTGCCTTTATTTGCTTTATTCTGCTTTAGTAGTTTAATTAATTATCGAAACCATTATTAATCTATGACACCTAGACTTAGTAATATTCCAACACATATAGCTCGTGGGACGACCTCGGCTTTACCGATTACTACACTACACACGACCGGGTACACTTCCCGTTAGTGCATTAGGGTAGACCATAGGTATAACGAGACTTTATAAATATTAAAACCTGGTCAGTAAAACCTGCATAAAAAACATTTTAGATCAAATAAATGAACTTTTGTGTTATATCAAAAATTGTTTAAATAAAGTTTTCACTCCCCCTCGAATTGATGGTATTTTCCCAATATTTTTAACAACATTTTTGTTTTTATTTTTCAATGACTTTTAACAACTTAATATTTGATTTCAAAAACAAAGTTCTATTTTCTCCCCCTAAAAAATAACTTAATATTTTAAATTGTTTTTTATCTCTTCTTGAAGTGAGTAGCATTTTTTTTGAAATTTTATTAAGTCTTGAGCTAAAAACTATTAAATTAATAATCATAAAAACATTTTTCCAGGTTTTAACAAAAGCCTTTTTCGCAGGAATTTTTCCAGGTTTTAATGATGTAATTTTTACAGAAAAACGCAGCAGACCACTTTTTGTCAGGACAACCTGACGGCATCAGGATTAAAGCCTGATGACGTCAGGCTATATAGAAATAGAATGATCAAGTTTTCGTTTTCTGTGCAGTTTATAAATTTTTGGAAATTCCAGGTCTTAATTTTCCAGAAAAACTGCAAACATCCATTCCATAAGCATTATATCTTACTTGCTTTCTAGTGTAGTTATGTGTCATATATAGTTTTACTGTCGATTTTAGGAGAAGGTTTCGTTTGTTTTCTTATGAGTATGCAGGTTATATTGGACAAGAAGAAGAAACACATATTGGATGAAGCTTATTACTTATGCATTCTTCTTGGAAGAAGATTTAACCGCAACTTCATACATATCCTACCAAGCTAATCAGGGGAGTACTAGTTTCTTTTCTTTACTTACCTTCCTTTATCGTAACTTTGATACTTTCGCAGAATATTGGGGACAATGTTCAGTTTAAGTGTAGGGAGGGAGATTAAAACGAGAACTTAGAAACTATTCAGTCACTTGATTATTTGTGTTGTCCTTAGTAATTTGTGTAATAAACTATGAGAAATATTTTTTAGGGCAATTTTAGCACCAAATTTAAGATTTTTTATGATATTTATGAGCTAAACTTTAGTCTTAATAAAGCGTTTCACGGATAGGAATTATATGACTAGCACAAAAATGTTTACCATTCAAACTCTACCCCAAAAATGTGAGGTTCGCCCCTAGATCTTTAGGAATAAAAGCATTCATATTTAATGTTTAGTGAGTGTACCGGTAGTATAATAGATTCTAAAACTTGTTTTGTGATGCATTCCGAGATCGCTAGTGAGACTACACTTGTGTAGTTAGGAGTAACTAAATGATAAGAGGCATTAAGATAAACCTTGTTTGAAACCTGTATTATAATTACATCTTCCACATCGGTTGAGTAATTACCCCATACCCTTGTGATGTACTCATCTTTATTACACGATACCCCTAGTTAACCCCTCAGAGCCTATCCTTTTCGCGGTTCTCGTGATGTTTCGGTTTTCAGGAATATCAATGAAGAGCATTGTTTACAATCCACCCCCAAATGTACACCCAAATCGCCTTAGCCTACCTTGTATGCACTCATCTTTAGTGCATTATTGTTATCATTTCTAAACCCTTAGTTCAATTATCTAGTTACTTGCATGGTTGCTAAGTCGAGTCATATCTTTTGTATACAGTTTTGGGAAGATTGGGACTCATGGGTAAAAGTAATATTTTATGGAGTAACGGGAAAGAACGATAAATTCAAATTCCCTTTGTCTACGTAATTAAATAGTCCAAGTGTTTTGATCTTTTCAAATCGGGTCAATTAGTGTTAGAGTAAAAAGGTATGGGAAAAAATCAAAAAAAAAGAAGAAAAATAGATTAAAAAAAAAAGAAACAAAAATGAGAAAAACATACGGGCTACCATCCTACATCTATCTTTATGTTTATGTTTTTAAGTTTATGTTTGTTTTGTTTCAAGTGATCTAGTGTTAGTGAGTCGAGTCTTCGCTTAGCAATGCCACGCTTTACATGCTTGTAACATAAGATTTTTGACTTGCCACCACTAAATATCCCCTATCCAACAAAACCCTTTAATTCCCTACCCTAAGCCTAACGTTACAACCCTTGTAAAGACCTCTTAGATAGTTATTCCTAGGTGCTTACGCCAAAGCGGTGGAGGTTTGATCTATTCTCAAGCTTATGGTAATCTATGTACTATGCCAGGTAATGAGTGTTTATCTTCCATTTCCATTCATATTATATTTCATATAAACCCGAGAGATAAGAGAATCCAAACACCACTTGTGAGGTGCGAGTGTATAATTTTCGTTCTATGACTATTGTGGCGCTTTTACTTGTTGTAGACTATTTAAACCAATGCTTCATGCCACCTAACTTATAAATTGATTGCTCAAAAGCACAGTTTCTTCATGACAAGCAAATACCAAGTTGTTGGGATTTAAAAAATCCGATAGTTAAAGACTCGGTCATTTAGTAATAGTTAGTAGTTAGTTAAGTAACACCGTGGAGGATGGACGGGTCTTTACCCACTGTATGCCTGATTCTCAGCCCGTAGGTGGCGTTTCATGTAAGACACTATAAATACCCTTTTCCTAGAAAGGCAAAGGGTTGGAGCTTCATAATACATTTTTCTTTATCTCACTAGAAGTTCCCATTTCTCTCCACTTTCTCTCTCTAGCTCAAACGTCATTCGTTTCCTGTGATTATGATTATGTGTTTATGAAAACCAATATGTTACAAATGCTATCAAGAGCCATGGTTTGATCATCTACTTTACATATTCTTGGATTCTTAGTGATTTTCATAAGGTTTTTGGGTTTGAATAAGTTTAGAAACAATTTCATCATCTTGACCTTACTTAGTGTTAAAGTTCATATTTTGATCGTACTTTTGTATTTAGAACTATCATAAGTGTTTAAGTTTTGGTTTGGAAGGCTAGGTTCATCTTGGTTGTGGTGTTTTTGATTGGAAAAGTTTGATTTTTGAAGTTATTCAAAGAAGCGTTTTGTCTCTCGGATATCATTTCTTGTATGTGATTTGATGTTTCTGTTGTGCGATTTGATCTGAGTTTGTATGCGATTTGACCTTACTCGCTGCGGTTTGTGGATTTTTTGGTTAAGCGATTTGTTCATTTTGTGCGATTTGATACGTTCTGTGCGGTTTGAGTAACAAGACAAAGAGACAAGTGCAGCGGTTTGTAATTTCAGCGGTTTGATATAAAGCGGTTTGTAATTCCAGCGGTTTGATTTATGAGGTTTGTTATTCTAGCGGTTTGATTTAAAGCTGTTTGTAATTCCAACGGTTTGATTTAAGCGGTTTGTAATTCCAGCGATTTGATTGAAGCGGTTTGATACTTCTGCGACTTGTCTCTTGAGATTTGTCATTCTTTGTGATAAGTTTTACGGTTTTCTCGTTATTTAGTAAAATCCCATGAAAGAATCTATTTCCCGGTTTAATCAAAGAGTAGTAAAATCCCGTGTACTTAAGAATCATGACTACAATCATCTCTTCCGTTGCTGATGATGTTCAAGCTACAGAGTCTGATACTCGTCCTCCCATGCTTGGTAGAACCGATTATGACTCTTGGGCACAAAGAATCAGACTGTATTGCTTGGGCAAAGAGAATGGTGTTAACATCCTTAAGTCAATTGATGAAGGACCGTTTCAAATTGGAACCACCAGGGATATTCTTGAAACTGCAGCTGATGGAACTGTCGTTTTGGGTTTGGATAGACCAAGAATGTATGATGAGCTTGATGATAAGGAGAAGAAGAGATATGATGCTGACATTAGAGCTTTAAACATCATACTTCAAGGTTTACCAAAAGACATCTACAAGCTGATCAATCACAATACTGAAGCCAAGGCAGTCTAGGATAATGTCAAGATGCTTCTCTCTGGTTCAGAACTGACTAAGGAAGATAGAGAGTCACAACTGTATGATGACTTTGAGAACTTTAAGATGAACCCAGGGGAAAGTGTCACTGAATATCATGTGAGGTTTCACAAACTTGTGAATGATATGAGGAACATCAAAATGACAATGCCAAATATCCAACTCAATTCCAAGTTCGTAAACAACATGAACCCTGAATGGCACAAATTTGTTACTGCAGTCAAATTAAACAAAGGATTGAGGAACACCAACTATGAACAATTGTATGCTTACTTACTCCAACATGAGAAACATGTTGCATTTGAACGTATGATCATGGAGAAGTTCAACTCTAACTCTAATGCTGCTGTTGCAAGTTCTTCAAATGATTCAACTGCATTTCTCTCAAATGTGAGGATAAGTACCAAAGCATTACAAGTCATACCCAATGAGGATCATAATCACAAAATTATTCCTGACCCAGGATATAAGCCATCTGACATGTGCCTCGAAAACCTTGCTAATCAACTGGCCCTAATGGTTCAACAAAACAGAAACTTCATTTCCCACACCAAAAACCATCTCAGAACCGCATCTGATCTACATAATCATCCCACTATTAAAGAAGGAAGGGTTGTGGTACAGAACGTACAAGGCTGGGAGAATGCGTATCTACCACATAATGCACAAGGTAATGTTGGAACTGGAACTGGTTATGTGGGTGTCCAAAATCGAGGAAGGAACATAGGTCAGGGTAAAGGGAAACCAGTTAAGTGCTACAACTGTGGAGGGGAAGGACACATTGCTAGGAACTGCACTCAGCCAAAATGTCCACAGAATGCAGAGTAGTTCAGGGACAAGATGCTGCTGGTGCAGGCTCAAGATAATGAAGCTGTATTGGATGAGGAAGAGTTGTTGTTTCTTGCTGAGGGGAATGCCAAAACATATGATGCAGATGTGGATGAACAACCGGTGCATGGCGTGGCTAAAAAAAACCCCAAAGTCTTTCAAGTTGCAGATTGTGATGCATTTGACTATGATGTTGATGATGAACCAACGACACAGACCATATTTATGGCTAACATCTCTCCAATGGTCTCTTCACCTCAACAAGACGGTCCCTCCAAGGAATCTATCATATCAAAGGTACTAAAACTATACGATGTGGTTGATGTGCAAAAGATTAACAACGAGGTACAATCAACAGAAGTCATTGAATTATATATTGAAAATATGGGTAATAGCAATGTTGTCCCATATGATCAATATGTCAAGCAAGATGAAAGTATAATTGTACCAAGTAATGCATCTTCTGCCATCAATGATGAATGTGTGTATAAGGAATACACTGATTATGTACCTGATGATTCCATGACCACTAAGCTGAACATCTATAAGGGTCAATTTGTCATCTATAAACAGCGTGCTAAGTTTAAGCTGAGTACCCGTGAGCAGGAGATAAATTGCCAAATGCGTACACTTATTAGACAAAGTAACGTAAGGGAAGAAATGTTAAAACAAGATGTTAGGAATTAGAAATTCCAGGTATTAAAGAGTCGGTCACCTCAAGTATATGTAATCGTTAGAAAGCTCGTAGTCGTAGTTCTTTTAAGTTAAGTAGTATTTAGTTAAGTAACACCGTGGAGGACGGACGGGTCTTTACCCACTGTATGCCTGATCCACAGCCCGATGTGTGGCGATTTATGTAAGACTATAAATACTCTCTACCTCCCAAGGTAGAGAGTTGGAGCTCATAATAATATCTTTCACTTTCTCTCACTAAGTTCCCTAAACCTCTAACTTTCTCTCTCTAGAATTCCACTTATTCGCCACCTTGTTGTTATGGTTTGATGTGTATGTGAAAACTAATATCCTACAATTGGTATCAAGAGCCATGGTTAGATCATATCTTGCACATCTTTGGATTTCTAGTGGTTTTTAGGTGGTTTTTGAGTTTGAAAAAGTTTAGTGGTTTTTGCATCATTTGGTTGATTTCTTGTGTTAAAGTTTGGATTTTGTTAGTACTTTTATGTTTAGAATCATCACAAGTGTGTAGGTTTTCATTTGGTAAGCTTGAATCATCTTGGTTGGGTTGTTTTTGGATTGAAAAGAATGTTTATGTGGTTTTTTCTTGCTAGCGACTTAGCTCACGGATTACTTTCTTCGTAGCGACTTGCTTTACAAATTTGTAGCGAGTTACAGTTTCAGACCTAGCGACTTAGATCTAGCGAGTTACAGTACAAGTAGTGGACTCTCCACTACGGGTAGCGACTTGGTAGTAGCGACTTGGTCCGTAGCGAGTTGCTCTTTAGCGACTTGTATCTTTAGCGACTTGAGTAGCGAATTGCTGCCAAAATTTTCCTAGCGACTTGAGGCTTAGCGAGTTACTACTTAGCGACTTGCATTTGTCTAGCGACTTGGGACTGTAGCGACTTAGTGGTGTAGCGAATTAAGTGTTAGCGACTTGGTGCTGTATCTTCTAGCGACTTGGGTGATTGTTTACGGTTTTCTCTTGATTTAGTAAAATCCCGTGAAAGAATCTATTTCTCGATTTAATCATAGAGTTATAAAATCCCGTATTTTCTGTTAACATGTCTACCAACGTTCCTACTATCATCTCCACGGTTGCAGAGGATGTTCAAGCAGCTGGGTCAGATACTCGTCCACCCATGCTTGACAGAACTGACTACGATTCTTGGGCCCAACGAATCAGATTGTACTGCCTTGGAAAGGAAAATGGTGTCAACATTCTCAAATCCATTGATGAAGGACCATATCATGTTGAGACGACTAGAGACATACTTGATACTAATGAAGATGGTACTCCTGTTTACTGAATGGACAGACCTAAAATGTATGATGAGCTTGATGATAAGGATAAAAAGAGATTCGATGCAGATATCAGGGCTTCAAACATTGTTCTTCAAGGTCTTCCTAAAGACATCTACAAGCTGATCAATCATAACACTGATGCAAAGGCAGTTTGGGATAATGTTAAGATGCTTCTCTCAGGTTCAGAATTAACTATGGAAGACAGAGAATCCCAACTCTATGACGAATTTGAGCACTTCAAGATGAAACCAGATGAGAATGTCTATGAGTACTATGTGAGATTTCATAAGCTAGTGAATGACATGAGGAACATCAGAATGACTATGCCTAACATTCAGCTGAACTCAAAATTTGTGAACAACATGAATCCCGAATGGCACAAGTTTGTCACCGCTGTGAAGCTCACTAAAGGATTGAAGAATACAAACTATGAGCAACTCTATGCCTTCCTCCTTCAGAATGAGAGACATGCTATGTTTGAAAAATTGATTCTCAATCAGTTCAAAACCAACCAGGGAGAGACAAGCTCGTCTAATGACTCAACAGCTTTCTACTCAAACATCGGAATCACAACCAAAGCATCACAAGTCATACCCTTGGGTAATGGTAATCACAAACTCATTCCTGATCCTATGTTCAAACAAGCTGATGCTGATGCACACGTGGGTAACTTCATTAATCAACTAGCTCTTCTCATTAGTCAAAACATGAATTCTCTCCCACAAACCAACAACAACCTCAGAACAGCATCTAACCCACACAATCAAGCCACTGTTAAAGATGGAAGGATCGTGGTGCAACCAGTTCAGGAAAGACAGTATGATCAGGGAAGAGGTGGAGCTGGGAGAGGTTATGTTGGCAACCAGAATCGAGGAAGGAATGGTAACCAAGGTCAAGCTAAGCCAATCAAATGTTATAACTGTGGTGGTGAGGGACACATTGCAAGGAACTGCACATCTCCAAAGCGTCCACAGAATGCTGATTACTTCAGAGATAAGATGCTGCTGGCACAAGCTCAGGATAATGGTGCTGCTTTGGATGAAGAGGAATTGCTGTTTCTTGCTGAGGGCAATGCCAAGACCTATGATGCAGATGTGGATGAGCAGCCTATTCAGGAGATACTGCACACACAATTTTTATGGCTAGCATTTCTCCAATGGTTTCTCCCAAGGTCTCTTCTTCACCACAAGCTGGCCCATCCAAGGACAAACTCATCTCAGAGGTATTAAAACTATACGATGATGTTGATGTGCAACAGATGCATGACAAAGTACAATCAACTGAAACTATTGAATCAAATGTTGAAAATATGGGTAATAACAATATTGTCCCATACGATCAATACGTGAAACAAAGTGAAAGTAAAGTTGTACCAAGTGATGCATCTTCTGCAGTCAACAATGACTATGTCTTTGATGAATACACTGCATGTGCTCCTGATGATTCCGTAATTTCTGAACTAAATGCCTATAAGGAACGTGTTGCTATTTATGAACAACGTGCAAAATTTGAGTTGACCACTCGTGAGCAGGAAATGGATGACCAAGTGCGTACAGTCATTAGAAAAAGTAATTTTAGAGAAGAAGTATTGAAACAAGAATTAAATTCCTTGCAAGAAAAACTTTCTAAAACAGCTAAGCAAAAACAAGAACTTCAAGAAAATGTGAAAATGCTTAAGCAAGAATTTAATGCAAAGGAATCAAAACTCTTGAGAGACTTTTCTAATCTGAAAACTTTGAAAAACAAACTTGAAAACAAGTTGTACATACAAGGAAACACCATTCAGACTTCTCACATGGTCACTAAACATCGAGTCTTAAGCGATAAGCATAGCATTCCCCTTGTTGAGGAACCAAATCCAGAGGTAATTAAAAAGGCTAGAAATGCTCATAAGGTGCTTTATGATGGTAATGAAATCCTTAAGCCTAGGCAGAAACCTAGTTGCGTTGAGTGCACTGAGGAAGATAAGAAATCAAATGAAATCACTAGGGAAAAGATGAATAAGAAACAAAATGATCCTAAATGCAAAGAGAAAAAAATAATTATCACTCCTCATGACTACAAGAAGGAAAACTGGATTTCCTTGAACAAGTTTAAGCCTCAGACTTTGCTGACTCCCGAGCAAGTCTTCTGGAAAAAGGATTTAGATAAGCAGAAAGCGGAAAATATTGTTGAAACAAACCCTCCCCTTTGGAAAATGCCTAGAGCGACTGTGTATCCTCCTAATACACCAATGCATCTTGTACCTAGAACAATTGCCACTAAAAGCAAGACATTAATTAGTCAATACGTTATATTTCAACTATTTGTTGATTTTGAGAAAACTTGCAAGAAAAGGATCACACCCACTGGTATAACTGAAGGAGAAAGGGGTTTTGAACAAATGAAAGAATGTTATTTAACTGAGGTCATGCCTTTCTTTAAACTTCTGAAAGATCACTTTGAGAGTCTTAAAAAAGGGGTAGAAACTGATATCAAGGGAATGGAAAAGGAATTTGATGCAATGGTAGTTGAAGTTAGTGATTATGAGTGTGCACTAAAATATAATGAGATTGAGAGGAAGAACTTGCATACCTTAAATGAGACTCTTATTACTGAATGTATTGCTCAAGATATTTTTTTCACTGCTTCAAATTGCTCTATTAATGTTTCCCAATTTCATGAACTATCTCTTGCCCTGAAAGTCTCTCATGATCGTGTCATTGAGCTTGAAAAAACTAATTCTAAACTAAACGAGAAAATTGAGTTGGATGATCACGACAATTTGGTTAAACATTTTTCTAAACTAGAAGTTGAGCATTTTAATTTTCAACTGAAATATCAACATCTTAAAGAAAATGTAAAAACTTCAAATATCAAGACATCATCAGATGCTCCAGAGTTTGATGCAGTTTTTCAAATTAACAAACGTGATGAACATATTCAAGCTCAGTGCAACACGATCAGAAAGTTGAAAGCCCAAATCTCTCAATTAAAGGGTCAAACGAACAATATGACAGGCTCCCAAATGCCTCCTCCTTTAGATTCTCAGAATTCTCAAACGTTTCATCTTCAAAACCTAGTAAATGCTTTACAAAAGGAAAACGAAAGTTTTCTAGAAGAAAATGAAAAGGTTAAACGTCATTTCAATGAGTTATTTGAATCAATTAAAGTCACTCGTAACAAAAACAACGAACAAATAGCTTCATTGCAAAAGGAAATTGAGAATCTGAAGAGTCAGGTAAAAGGGAAAATGCCAATGACCAATGGGGAGAATGGTGGATCAAAGGTTCACTCTTGTAATAAATATACTTTGTCTGTGACTTATGTCCCTCCTCATCTAAGGAACAACAAACTTGCTATTCAAACATACTTCTCATCCCTTAAGGATTGCCCAGAATGTCTGCGTGAGATTGTTGAAGAGGATAAGTTAGAGAAACCTTGATGAGTCTCTAAATACTCATCATTTTTATACAAAATAAACTGCAAAATCATCTGAAAACACTCAGAAACACATCAAAATGGTCAAAATATCACAAATCAGTGTTTTATGTGTTTTAAATACAAAAATATCAAAATCAGATGAAAAACGTATCAAATTTGCAAAAATTGCAGTTTTAGTCCCCCGAGTTTCAAAAATTGTCAAAAACAGTCCCTGAGCACATAATTTCAAAAGTAAAGTCACCAAAGGTCCTTTTAAAATTAAAACTTGTCAAATTTAGTCCTTTGGTGAAAAATATGAAAAGTTTGAGAAAATTACAAAATTGGTCCTTCAACTTTCAAAATTGGCAGAAATGGCCCCCGAAAAATCTGAAAATGGCAAAGTTAGTCCTTATACTTTTGAAGGTTGTCACTTTTGGTCCTTTGAAACAAATTTGATGAATTGGCAGCTTAGGCCCCTCAAGTTTCAGATTATACAACATTAGTCCTTGGAGTTTTAAACCCTTTAAACCCTTTATCAACCCTTTTGGCCTGGCCTATCCTTTTGAACCCCCTGTCACTAAGCTTTGTGAACCCCCTTTTAATAATACTCCACCTGGTCAGTCAACCAAGTCAAACAAACACACCTTTTGCCGCCAAAGTCGTCTCCTTCACCCACCATCCCTGAAATCACTCCAATACCCATCCCCCCAGCTCATTTCTTGTTCCCTCCTCCTCCACCACAATCCAAAGGCCATTTAATGATCCCTTCACCCATTTACTCAACCCCTACACCTGGCTAACCCATTTCCCGCCAAAAATGGATTCAAGGGCCAAGATCTCTTTTGTTGATCCAAAGGTCTAAAACAAAGGTGGGATATGCTAAAGTCAAGTGGGAGATGCAGTTGGCATATAAAAAGGGAGGAGAGATGCAAGCAGAAAAGGGTAGCTAGTTTTTATCTTCTTTCTTTAATGTCATTTTTTTAAATGTCTTAGCTTAGTTTTAATTATGTAATCTTTTGTTTTTAAGACTCAAACTAAAGTTAATGTACCATTGTAATCTGTTTTAAGTATCAAATTTAAAGTCTTGTTAAAATTCATATCTTATGCTTACTGTTGAGTATTTCAGTTTTAAATTTATGCATTCAAGTTTCAAATAGTTCTTTGTTCAATCCCAATAAGCTTATTCAAGCCTACTTTAGCTTTTGACAAGCTTTGGAATCAGTTTAAGCAAATTTGGATGTTGGTCAACGAAAGTCAACTCGTGCTCATAATTGGTTCAGAGATGGTTATGGTTTGATTAGATGATGGATATGGGTTGAATAGGTTAGGATTAGTGGTTCTTATTCTGGTTTGCAAGCCATTGTGGCTATGGATCTCTTGTAAGTACTAGTTTTCATTTCATATTTAGTTTATAAACAGTAGCATTAGTCATAACTTTTAGTTCTGATCAAGTCTTGCTATTTGTTGTTTCTCTAGCTCTATTTAGGCATTTTAAATCTGTTTTGATGGGTGAGTAGGTTTAAGTTGTTGTTTTAGCTTGTATTGATTGAAATAAGTCACTTAAAGGAGTGTTTGGTTAGCTGCATTATCTGTCATAGAGGCTTGTTCATTGGTAGGTTCCTGTTGTTTCATCCTTGTGTACTTCTTTTATGCTCATATCTGCCTTAGTCTAGTGCTTGATAACACTGAAAGTCAATTTTCTCTTGAATTTGTCTTAGCAGCCTACTGTTGTAGTTTTTGCATAGCAAATACTTGTTTTTGTGTTCCAAATTCATAAACAAAGCTTGATATAGCTTCAATTAATCTAGTAACATCATTCTCAGTCCTTAAATCCAGATTAAAACTCACATTAGTCAAACTTTTAGTTTTTCATCAAAAGTCAACATTTGGCAAAAATCTGTTTTGGGCCCAAATGCAAGGAATTTTCTAGGATTCATTTTTAGGTCTTATTTTGTGAAATTTGTAGTTTTAAAAACCTCTCTTGGTCTGCTTACTTATGACCATTTTTATTGATTTTTGCAAATTTATTACAAGCTTCAAATCAGCTTCTCCTTTGGGCCTCATCTGCCCTGTGCAAAACTCAACATATGCTGAGTTTTCTCACAGATTTGCATCAGTTGCACAGGGCTCATTTGAGCTTCTATAGGTCTGATCTTTGGCACAAACATTCTCAACCAGGTCTAGTTTAGATTGTAACTTTTCAATTTCAGTTTAGAGCTTATTTGTAGCTTGTGCAATAGCTTAAAGTTAGTCCCCAGTCACTGTTTTCTGCCTAAGCTCAGTTCCTCAAATCATTGCAACTAGCTTATCAGTGGTATTAGCTTGTTGTTTGTTATTGTATTTTGGTTATCTTAGCTTATTGTAGCTTCATTTTCAGTTTGGTAGCTTTTGGATCTCTTTTGCTTATCAAAGTGCTTATTCCATTAAGCACTTGCACATCAGTTGCAATCCCTCCCACACAAGCCCATGTTTTTCCATTTTTCTTAGCTTCCTAATATTGTTTTAGACTTTTCCTGAAATTTTCAGATTTTTCTAAGTTGTTTTGCTATTTTTCTTTATTTAAATTAGTTTTTAATCCTTTTTAAATAGCTTTTAATACAAAAAATTAAGAAAAGGTTCTAAAAAATAAGTTTTCATTTTTCTTAAGTTTAGATAAATGTAAAAAGCTTAAAAAGTATTTTTCCCTATTTTTCTCCTTTTATTTGGTATTTTTAATAATTTAAATTAGTTTTAAATAGTTTTAAATTAATAATAAATATATAAAAAGTCTAAAAAATATATTTTCAGTTTTAAAATTAGTTTTATCATATTTTAGATTTTTCTAAGTCTTAAGTTTATTTTTCTAGTCCTATTTCATATTTTCTTTTATTTTAGAGTATTATTAAATAGTTTAAATTAGTTTTTAATTAATAATAATTACGTAAATAGTTTTAAAAATAATTTTCCTTTTCTATAAATTTTCTTATATATTTAGGATTGTAAAAATGTATTTTTCATATTTTTAGGATCTATATTGTATAAGTTTCACTTTTTATTTAGTACGTTTACGTTATTTTTATTTAAACGTAAGTTTTTCGTTTTAGGTTTTAAACGTTCATCACTTTAAAAATAGTGATAGCGTTTATTTAATATCTTTTATCTTTTTAATTTTCTTAATTTGCATTTAAGTCGCTTTATTTTATAACCTTTTTCAGTAGTGTAATTATTCAATCCTAATCTTTTCTGATCGCTATCATTAGTGATCATTCTACCGTCTGAATCAGTGTTTAACACACCATTGAGTCTCCTTGGGACTTAACGACCCGGGAATTCACTATATTCTCTGATCTTCATTTGCATTTGTGTCTGAGCTGTTTTCAGTCTGTTTAGACTTGACGGTTCAGCGCGGATCAAATTTTGGCGCCGCTGCCGGGGAGGCTTTAGCGTGTGTTTAGCCTTTTTCAGACTTATTCTTGCACATACCCCATCTTTTGTAAAAAGTTTTTTGTAAAGTTATCAGAAATTCCAAAAAGTTCATTAGCACTTTTCCTAAAGTGTTAAAAACGCCAAAAATATTTTCAGTCTCTGTTTTTATCATCATGTTTTTCAAAAACATCAAAAATATTCATCTTTACCCTCTCACCTGTTTGATTCTTCATCTCTACCCCTCTGTTAACCTTTGATTCTATTTATGTCTTGTCCTCACCTTCTTGATTGTCAATGGTGTGGTGGTCCTTATAATGGTGGCAATTGCCCCAGTTGTAGCATGGTGGAATCAGGAAACGGGTCTGTCTATAACCAAGATCCCTATTCCTACCATAACACGACTGATTTATTCCATCAGCTACCACACTGTGAGACACATCAGTTGTACTGTTGTGAGTACTGTGGTGGTTCACACTCCAGTTCTGATTGTCAATCGGGAAACACGCTTGTCTATGAGCAGGTTCCTGATACCAATTATGACTACAACACATACCACTCACAACCACATCAGTTTTACTACTGTGAGTATTGTGGAGGTCCTCACCCGAGTTTTGAGTGTCAAACAGGGAACATGCTTGTCTATGAGCATAATCCTTGTAACAATCATGACTCTCACATGTTTGAAAATTTCCAACCTCCACAGCACTATACGGTTCAAACTCCATCTGAGCCGTTGTCTCATGAAATCTCCCATGATCTTGAAACCGCAATGAAATCACTTAAAGATATGATACAAAAATTCAAGGATCAAGTGAGTAATGAAAAGACCATAGGAGAATTGCTGGCCGAAGAACGAGAAGAACGAGAGGCTCGCAAGTCTAGGGAAGAATCATTAATCCTAGAGCAAGCAGCTCTAAGACGTTCCCAATTTCTCAAGGCAGCACTTTATGACGATGACGAGGAGGGTTTTTATCCTTTTAGAAATAATATTTCTCAACCCCCTCAGTCAATTGTTATCCCAGCAGTTGAGATTCCATCTCAAACAACTGCTATCACACCTGATATTCCCACTCACTCTCTAAACATGGGGGACGAGCCTCTCAGCACTATTCCGGAAACGGAATCGTCTAATGTTGAGAACCTTATCCCGATCCCAAGTGAGTCTGAGGGAATTCCTGACAAAGAGTGTGATGTGTTTTCTCCTCTTTCAAATGATCTTGTTGAGACTTTCTCAGATTTTGACAGTGATTATAGTGATGCCGATTCTTTGTATTCTAAAGATATAGAGTTTATTGATGCATCACTTCCACATTCCGAGATCGTCAACTTAGAAGAGGATGTTGACCATGTTGTTTCCACAACAGTTTATACGACTATCACTAATCCCTTATTCGAATTAGATTCTGAATTTACTCTAAATTCAGTTAATCCAATCTTTGATAGTGATGAGTCTGACACGGAGACTATAATGGACGAGGTGCATATTTATAGCCCACGAAGTACCGCACATGTCCCACCTCCGTATACTCTTCATGAGGAGTTCGCCGGTGAACTCACTCATATCATGACTCCTCCGGAGTATGATCGCTTGGATGGCAAAAATCATGATCGGGGGGAAAAGTTCTCAATCATGAGAGTTTGTATTTCTATGACAAATTTTCCAACCCTCCCCACCGAGATGCCTTCCAACCCAAAGAGCTCAACCGATAAAATCCAAACGAGTGCTACTGCACTTGATCCTGAGGAAGAAGATCTAGTCATGATCGTTATCATGATCTTCCTTCTTTTCTTCACCTACTCGGTGACTTCCTCTCTTCTTCACTCCTTCGGGAGTGAGGACACTATATTTGACCCCGGCATTTTCATTCATCATTTTTGAGCCGGGTCTGTGTCTGTCTCTTTATATCTCATCGGTGTGGAACTTTCGAGCGCTTCAAATGTTTGTCCAAACATCTTGAATGAAAGTCCGATGGAGATTGTTTCTTCCACTTTGCTTCCCCATGAACAAATTAATGCGGGGTCGAGTCAAGCTAGCGACTCGGTAACCAAAAACAGTAGCACACACCATATGGGTTTTCACCCATATTTCTGACTTCTTACCCCTTTCTACCACCTAAGTGTGGGGGAGTTACCCCACATGTTATATATATATATATAAGATTTTGAAAAAAAAAAAAAAAAAAAAAAAAAAAAAAAAAAAAAAAAATCCTTTTATAATAATGGCCGTAGTATTTCCCTTTTACGTTCGTTGTTTCGGCATAACCGCCGGTACTTTGAATATTGAGGGCAATATTCATTTCTAAGTGTGGGGGGGAATTCTCACGAATTTCATATATTATCTACCCAATTCCCCCGTTTTTGGCCAAAAATTTTTTTTGGAGTAAGTGTTCTACACTTACTCATTTGGTTATCAGTCCGCCATGTCTATAAGACAAAAGGATTGGCTAATCCAGGAGCAAACGGCTCTTGGTAAAGATTTCTCAAATCCGTTTATATGGCTTGCAATTTGCCCAAAATTGTATGGTTCTTCAACTCACCATATCCTAAAAAGTGAAGAGTTGGCTAGCCCGCAAGATTATGGCTTGTGGTAAAGGCAGTGGAAAAACCATAATTGGTAATCAGCTCACCAAAGATAATATTGATAATTTATCTAAGATTTGGCTAGTCCAGAAGGGTACGGCTTCTGGTAAAGACAAAATCAAATCCGTTGAAAGCTGGTGGTTTGCTCAAAATCACATGGTTATCAGTGTACCATGGTTCTTACTTGAACTAAAACATTTGGCTACTCCAGAAGTAATGGCTTTTGGTAAAGAGTTTAAAATCCATTATGTTTTCTCAAATCATTGCTAGGGACTAGCAATATCTCAGTGTGGGGGATTGATGAGTCTCTAAATACTCATCATTTTTATACAAAATAAACTGCAAAATCATCTGAAAACACTCAGAAACACATCAAAATGGTCAAAATATCACAAATCAGTGTTTTATGTGTTTTAAATACAAAAATATCAAAATCAGATGAAAAACGTATCAAATTTGCAAAAATTGCAGTTTTAGTCCCCCGAGTTTCAAAAATTGTCAAAAACAGTCCCTGAGCACATAATTTCAAAAGTAAAGTCACCAAAGGTCCTTTTAAAATTAAAACTTGTCAAATTTAGTCCTTTGGTGAAAAATATGAAAAGTTTGAGAAAATTACAAAATTGGTCCTTCAACTTTCAAAATTGGCAGAAATGGCCCCCGAAAAATCTGAAAATGGCAAAGTTAGTCCTTATACTTTTGAAGGTTGTCACTTTTGGTCCTTTGAAACAAATTTGATGAATTGGCAGCTTAGGCCCCTCAAGTTTCAGATTATACAACATTAGTCCTTGGAGTTTTAAACCCTTTAAACCCTTTATCAACCCTTTTGGCCTGGCCTATCCTTTTGAACCCCCTGTCACTAAGCTTTGTGAACCCCCTTTTAATAATACTCCACCTGGTCAGTCAACCAAGTCAAACAAACACACCTTTTGCCGCCAAAGTCGTCTCCTTCACCCACCATCCCTGAAATCACTCCAATACCCATCCCCCCAGCTCATTTCTTGTTCCCTCCTCCTCCACCACAATCCAAAGGCCATTTAATGATCCCTTCACCCATTTACTCAACCCCTACACCTGGCTAACCCATTTCCCGCCAAAAATGGATTCAAGGGCCAAGATCTCTTTTGTTGATCCAAAGGTCTAAAACAAAGGTGGGATATGCTAAAGTCAAGTGGGAGATGCAGTTGGCATATAAAAAGGGAGGAGAGATGCAAGCAGAAAAGGGTAGCTAGTTTTTATCTTCTTTCTTTAATGTCATTTTTTTAAATGTCTTAGCTTAGTTTTAATTATGTAATCTTTTGTTTTTAAGACTCAAACTAAAGTTAATGTACCATTGTAATCTGTTTTAAGTATCAAATTTAAAGTCTTGTTAAAATTCATATCTTATGCTTACTGTTGAGTATTTCAGTTTTAAATTTATGCATTCAAGTTTCAAATAGTTCTTTGTTCAATCCCAATAAGCTTATTTAAGCCTACTTTAGCTTTTGACAAGCTTTGGAATCAGTTTAAGCAAATTTGGATGTTGGTCAACGAAAGTTAACTCGTGCTCATAATTGGTTCAGAGATGGTTATGGTTTGATTAGATGATGGATATGGGTTGAATAGGTTAGGATTAGTGGTTCTTATTCTGGTTTGCAAGCCATTGTGGCTATGGATCTCTTGTAAGTACTAGTTTTCATTTCATATTTAGTTTATAAACAGTAGCATTAGTCATAACTTTTAGTTCTGATCAAGTCTTGCTATTTGTTGTTTCTCTAGCTCTATTTAGGCATTTTAAATCTGTTTTGATGGGTGAGTAGGTTTAAGTTGTTGTTTTAGCTTGTATTGATTGAAATAAGTCACTTAAAGGAGTGTTTGGTTAGCTGCATTATCTGTCATAGAGGCTTGTTCATTGGTAGGTTCCTGTTGTTTCATCCTTGTGTACTTCTTTTATGCTCATATCTGCCTTAGTCTAGTGCTTGATAACACTGAAAGTCAATTTTCTCTTGAATTTGTCTTAGCAGCCTACTGTTGTAGTTTTTGCATAGCAAATACTTGTTTTTGTGTTCCAAATTCATAAACAAAGCTTGATATAGCTTCAATTAATCTAGTAACATCATTCTCAGTCCTTAAATCCAGATTAAAACTCACATTAGTCAAACTTTTAGTTTTTCATCAAAAGTCAACATTTGGCAAAAATCTGTTTTGGCCCAAATGCAAGGAATTTTCTAGGATTCATTTTTAGGTCTTATTTTGTGAAATTTGTAGTTTTAAAAACCTCTCTTGGTCTGCTTACTTATGACCATTTTTATTGATTTTTGCAAATTTATTACAAGCTTCAAATCAGCTTCTCCTTTGGGCCTCATCTGCCCTGTGCAAAACTCAGCATATGCTGAGTTTTCTCACAGATTTGCATCAGTTGCACAGGGCTCATTTGAGCTTCTATAGGTCTGATCTTTGGCACAAACATTCTCAACCAGGTCTAGTTTAGATTGTAACTTTTCAATTTCAGTTTAGAGCTTATTTGTAGCTTGTGCAATAGCTTAAAGTTAGTCCCCAGTCACTGTTTTCTGCCTAAGCTCAGTTCCTCAAATCATTGCAACTAGCTTATCAGTGGTATTAGCTTGTTGTTTGTTATTGTATTTTGGTTATCTTAGCTTATTGTAGCTTCATTTTCAGTTTGGTAGCTTTTGGATCTCTTTTGCTTATCAAAGTGCTTATTCCATTAAGCACTTGCACATCAGTTGCAATCCCTCCCACACAAGCCCATGTTTTTCCATTTTTCTTAGCTTCCTAATATTGTTTTAGACTTTTCCTGAAATTTTCAGATTTTTCTAAGTTGTTTTGCTATTTTTCTTTATTTAAATTAGTTTTTAATCCTTTTTAAATAGCTTTTAATACAAAAAATTAAGAAAAGGTTCTAAAAAATAAGTTTTCATTTTTCTTAAGTTTAGATAAATGTAAAAAGCTTAAAAAGTATTTTTCCCTATTTTTCTCCTTTTATTTGGTATTTTTAATAATTTAAATTAGTTTTAAATAGTTTTAAATTAATAATAAATATATAAAAAGTCTAAAAAATATATTTTCAGTTTTAAAATTAGTTTTATCATATTTTAGATTTTTCTAAGTCTTAAGTTTATTTTTCTAGTCCTATTTCATATTTTCTTTTATTTTAGAGTATTATTAAATAGTTTAAATTAGTTTTTAATTAATAATAATTACATAAATAGTTTTAAAAATAATTTTCCTTTTCTATAAATTTTCTTATATATTTAGGATTGTAAAAATGTATTTTTCATATTTTTAGGATCTATATTGTATAAGTTTCACTTTTTATTTAGTACGTTTACGTTATTTTTATTTAAACGTAAGTTTTTCGTTTTAGGTTTTAAACGTTCATCACTTTAAAAATAGTGATAGCGTTTATTTAATATCTTTTATCTTTTTAATTTTCTTAATTTGCATTTAAGTCGCTTTATTTTATAACCTTTTTCAGTAGTGTAATTATTCAATCCTAATCTTTTCTGATCGCTATCATTAGTGATCATTCTACCGTCTGAATCAGTGTTTAACACACCATTGAGTCTCCTTGGGACTTAACGACCCGGGAATTCACTATATTCTCTGATCTTCATTTGCATTTGTGTCTGAGCTGTTTTCAGTCTGTTTAGACTTGACGGTTCAGCGCGGATCAAACCTCATGATAATGCAATTGGACATGCATGCTTATATGCCAAACGATCTCAAGAAATCTTAGAATGCTTGATCACAATATGCCCAAAGTCATTAGGTGAGAGAGTTAATCCTTTGATTCCATGCTCGATGCCTAATTCCAAGTATGATATGCACTCGATTCCCAATGTTTTGAATGTGAACCGTAGTGTGCCTTTAAGGGGTTCAGATTCTAGATCTGTCAATGCTAAGAAAGAGAACTCAAGTGTGCCTTCTAGGAGTACAAATCTCAGTACCTCTAGTTTTAAGAATGTGAACCGTAGTGCACCTGCATGTAGTTCAGATCCCAGCACATCTAAACAGGTGATGCAAAGAGTAGTTAAACCAACTAATGTTCCCATTCCCTCTACAGGAGTAATCAGTGACATTAAAGGGAGCAGGTCAAAGTCTCAAGACAATACAAGGAATGATAGGACCTCGCAAGCTAAGAATGTGCACTGGAAAAGAGTAGAAGAACAATCTAGGAACTTTAAGCTTGAATCGAATAAAACGAATCGTGTTGATTCTAGTATTAGCCATAGGCGTACTGTAATTAATTCGAATTCTGATACTATTTGCAAACCTTGTACTGATGTCTGCTTGAATTCTGTTTCTAATCATGAGTGTGGTGTTAATGTTCTGCCTAATGATGTTAATTGTCCAGTTAATATTGTGAATGCTAAAATTCATGCTAAGAAGGCTAAAAGGCAAAAACGAAAGAAAGTTAGAAAACAGTGGAAACCCACAGGAAGAACATTCAGTAAAATAGGCTTTTATTGGATACCTGTTGGTCATAAGACTAATCAGATAATGCCCACTAGAAAATGGATGCCTACTGGTAGAACTATTCCCTTAAGAAGTGATCACACTGTGAACATGGCTAATACAGACACTAGTATTGCATCTAGTCACAATGATTCCATTGCCTCACTTTCTGATATGAATGCTTCTATTTCTGAAGTGGGTGTTCCAACTGTTGCTACTAACCAAATGGAACCCATTCTTGCATGGGGATCCCAATTATCCAGTTATCCATTCTTGTCTGTGTTCAACTGCAGATAGCTCAAATCGTTCTGTGGTACCTGGACTCAGGCTGTTCCAAGCATATGACTGGAGACCGGTCGCGGCTCATGAACTTCGTGAGCAAATTCATCGGGACAGTTAGATTCGGTAATGATCATTTCGGTGCTATTATGGGTTATGGAGATTACGTTGTTGGTGATAGTGTCATCTCTAGAGTATACTATGTGGAAGGTCTGGGTCATAATCTGTTCTCTGTTGGTCAATTCTGTGATTCTGATCTAGAAGTAGCCTTCAGAAAACATACCTGTTTTGTTCGAGATCTTAATGGTAAGGAGCTGTTAAAAGGAACTCGTGGCTCAAATCTTTACACCATCTCTATCGATGACATGATGAGGTCTTCTCCAATCTGCTTGTTATCAAAGGCTTCAAAAACAAAGTCATGGTTATGGCATCGTCGTCTCAATCACTTGAACTTCGGCACCATCAATGATCTTTCCAGAAAGGACTTAGTTGTAGGTTTACCTAGACTAAAGTATGAAAAGGATCATCTTTGTTCAGCATGCCAATTGGGTAAAAGCAAGAAGTATGCCCATAAACCCAAACCTACTAACTCTGTCACAGAAGTTCTTCATATGATTCATATGGATTTATGTGGACCAATGAGGGTGCAGAATATCTATGGGAAGAAATATGTGTTAGTTGTGGTTGATGATTACTCTAGATTCACCTGGGTCAAGTTCTTAAGGACAAAGGATGAAACTCCTGATATCATAATCAAACTCATCAAACAGCTGCAGGTTCAACTTAACAAAACTGTCAGAATTATCAGAACAGACAATGGAACTGAGTTTGTCAACAAACAACTTAGTGAATTCTATGAAAGCGTTGGAATCAGCCATCAAAGAAGTGTTCCACGAACCCCTCAACAGAACGGTGTAGTTGAAAGACGAAATCATACTCTTGTTGAAGCCGCTAGAACAATGCTTATCTACTCAAAGGTTCCAATGTTTCTCTGGGCTGAAGCAATTGCCACTGCATGCTACACACAAAATCGTTCCCTGATTCACACTGTTCATGGAAAAACTCCATATGAACTTGTCCACAACAGAAAACCTAATCTATCTTTCCTTCGTGTGTTTGGTGCATTGTGTTATCCAACTAATGAGGGTCAAGACTTAGGCAAACTTAGGGCTAAAGCTGACATTGGAGTATTTGTAGGATATGCACCAAACAAAAAGGGATACCGAATCTACAACAAAAGAACCCGAAATATCATGGAAACAATTCACGTTACGTTTGATGAGCTGACCGGTCAAATGGCTCCTGGACACTCCAGCTCAGGACCCGCACTTCAAAACAGTCCTATTGGTTCATCCCTTGTTCCAAACTCTTCTCAAGAAACTCCATATGTACCTCCATCTGAAGATGATTTAAAGAAACTGTTTGATCCTATGTTTGATGAACTGTATGATTCAATTACTAATGAGGTGTTGATCCCTACAACAGAGGATGCTCATATTCCAGTGAATGAAGTCAATCCCTCAGTCTCAATATCTCTAAGTCAAGAAGCACCTGCTGCTGATCCTTCAGTCTCATCAACAAATCATCACTCTTCAAATGTACATCATGGAAATGTTTCTGGCATCAATGATGAAGTTAATCCCTTTGCTACTCCTGAAGATGCTCCATTTGAAAACATATTTGCTACTCCTGAATCATCATCAGAACCATCGTCTTCAGGAGACATCGACTCAGCTACCTCAGTTCCTCAACAACTGCCACATGAACACCTCAGAAAATGGACTCACGATCATCCATTAGACAACATCATTGGAAATCCCTCTCGTCATGTATCAACCCGGAAACAACTTGCAACCGATGCCTTATGGTGCTTCTTCAACTCCGTACTATCTAAAATCGAACCAAAAGATGTTAAAACCGCCATGAATGAAGATAGCTGGTTCAATGCCATGCAAGATGAAATTCATGAGTTTGATCGACTTGATGTATGGGAGTTAGTACCTGCTCCAGACTGTGCTATGATTATTGCTCTTAAATGGATCTTCAAAGTGAAACTTGATGAGCATGGTGATGTGTTGAAGAACAAGGCTCGATTAGTTGCTAAAGGATATCGTCAAGAGGAGGGTATAGACTTTGAAGAATCTTTTGCTCCAGTTGCTCGAATCGAGGCAATCAGAATCTTTCTGGCTAATGCTGCTAGTAAGAACATGGTAGTCTATCAGATGGATGTGAAGACGGCATTTCTGAACGGAGATCTTAAAGAAGTCGTCTACGTCAGCCAACCTGAAGGATTTGTGAATCAAGAGCATCCTACTCACGTTTATCGTTTGAAGAAGGCTCTTTACAGTTTAAAGCAAGCTCCAAGGGCATGGTATGATACACTGTCAAAGTTTCTTCTATCAACCGGATTCAGCAAAGGAGCAGTTGATCCTACTTTGTTCACCAGGAAGTCAGGCAAACATTTAATTCATGTTCAAATTTATGTTGATGATATTATTTTTGCCTCGACAGACCCAATGGAATGTGATCGTTTTTCGAATGAAATGAGTTCAAAATTTCAAATGTCAATGATGGGACAAATGTCATTTTTCTTGGGATTACAAATTTCACAAAGTCCCGGAGGCATTTTCATAAATCAATCTAAATATGCAACTGAAATCTTAAAGAAATTTGGATTTGATTCAAGTGACCCTGTTGACACCCCCATGATTGACCGAACCAAACTAGATGAGGACCTCTCAGGGATCATGATTGACCAAACGAAATATCGTAGTATGATTGGATCCCTGGTGTATCTCACTGCTAGTAGACCAGACATCTTGTTCGTTGTTTGCATGTGTGCTAGATACCAGGCTAAGCCTACTAAAAAGCACCTTGAAGCAGTTAAACGGGACTTTCGGTATCTCCAAGGAACCATCAATATGGGTCTTTGGTACCCGAAGGACACCGGTATGTCACTAACAGCCTATGCAGATGCTGATCATGCAGGTTGTCAAGATACACGTCGAAGTACGTCTGGAGGTGCTCAGTTTTTGGGTGATAAGCTTGTGAGCTGGTCTTCAAAGAAGCAAATGAGTACTTCTATTTCCTCTACAGAGGCTGAATACATAGCCATGTCTTCCTGTTGTGCTCAAATCTTATGGATGAGATCTCAATTATCTGACTATGGCTTTGAATTCAACAAAATCCCTCTGTACTGTGATAATAAAAGTGCTATTGCTCTCTCATGCAACAATGTTCAACACTCAAGAGCAAAGCACATCGACATTCGACATCATTTCATCAGGGAACAAGTGGAAAAAGGTGTGGTGGAACTCTATTTTGTGAGGTCTGAATATCAGTTAGCCGACATCTTCACCAAAGCTCTTCCAAGAGAACGTTTTGAGTTTATTCTTCCACGACTTGGCTTGAAAAGCCTTCAACCAGAAACACTCAAACGTCTTCAGGAGGAAGACGAGGAGTAAAGGTCTATCTTCATCTATCTCTTGTAAATATTTATTCGAAAAACAAAATACAAAATTATAAAATCCTCAAAAATCAAATAGAAAAATAAAAAAAAATAATAAAAAAAAAACCTTCAAAATCCATAAAAATTTGAAAAAATTCGAAAAAAATCTTCAAAAAATATTGTCAATTTGTCATGTTTTTCTCGGTTCGATTATATCTACGGTCTTTGTGATGTCATTCAAAGAATGACACGGGACTTTAGATGTTGTTCGAATTCTTAAAAAAAAAAAAAAAAAAAAAAAAAAAAAAAAAAAAAAAAAATCAAAAAATATTTTTGGGAGAAAGAGAAACAATGGTTTATTGTCATTTCAGGCAGTAACCCGCTTTTAAAAGAAAGAACAAAGCCATGTTTTACCATGTTTTCAAATTCCATGCTCTGATTCTATAAACATTTATCTGCTGAAAACCAAATGCTATGAAAAATAACTCGGTCTCTATTTTTGATAATCATCAGGACTTATTTGTCAAAATCTCTATCTCTCAATCAACAACCTATGTCATTGATTGAGGGGGAGAATGATTTCAATTAAATTAAAAAGTTATTTGGCATTAAATTGTTTTCAAAAGATTTACATGCATGTTTTATTAATGGAGTTTAAAGTCTTTAAATCCGATCCTTATCAGTTAAAACACTTTCATAATCAAGTCACAATTCCCCTTAAAAGCTTTCAAAATCAATTTAAATCAATAAGAGATCACAAATCTCAAATGATTTGATAATTGTGATCGGGGGAGAATGTGTGATTTAAATTGGATTTAAACTGATAATTAGGTAAATGGTTTTATAAGGATGTACATGCTATCCTGCGCACATGTGACAAACGATTTCAAATTTTCCATGCACATGTTGAGGGGGAGCATCTATCTTAAAACCTATGATTTGAAATGTGATCAACTTATCTCAATGTGCAAGTTCCCTCTAGTATGTGCAAAACTCTTTTCAAACCTCGAGGCACATATTGAGGGGGAGCGAATTTATGGAAACCTCATCCTTCCCAGAAATGCTATATCTACTTGATTTGATGTGGGAAGTGATGTTGATATCTTTTAGAAAATGGTAATCAAAGAAGTTAATTCTTTCTCTTGCCTCCGTGTGCAAAACATTTTCAAATACTTGATGCACATGTTGAGGGGGAGTTCTCGTTCTAAAAATATCAAAAACAATTCAGGTACAAAATGCTTTGATAATATATCACAAGTATCTGAATTGATTTTCAAATGGTTTTCAATTGGTTCCAATGGCAGATGAACAATACCAAATAGACCGACCAACTTTACTTTGTGTACGGTGATATAAGGATGATAAGGTTAGGTATGTGTTCCCATGATCCGCCAGAACCGGAGGGATCTACCCAGGGACAATCCACTAGTCAGTGTAGAAGTCCTTAGGTATGATGATAAAAGGAGAAAAGTGAGATATGGGAAGAGTGCAGACTGATACTGAGCTAGTACTGGAATAAACCCAACAAGGTTCTAGTTATGAAGTCTCGGTAAGCACTGAAGGGGTTGAAGAATTAAAAAGAATTGAATGAGAAAAGGGTGAAAACAAATAGCCCTCTATTTATTCAACCTTAGGGTAGAAACCAGGTTCAATTCATATGCTACTGATGGTAACATCGGTATTGAAGACAAGACGTCATGGACCCAGTGACGCACTGCACTTCAACTTTCCAAACCACTCAAGTTCCTCTTAAAAGGACTTGTTTCATTCTCACGGGGAACCGACATTATCTATCGACTTTCTCTTAGAGATGGTTGATATTGAAGAAGGAGACCCTCTCCCTAGTCTCCGTTATAGGATCCAAATATGCACAAATTGAGTCTAGAGCCACGAGATCATCAATAAATCTCATTAGGACACTTTCAATGAAGACTCTCTGTTTCACACAAAGTGGAAAGAGAGATTATATCTTGAGTCCTACGCATTATCCTTGTGGTATTGCCAGAACATCTGAGTGATGTGTTTACATATTCACAATGAAGATGGAAAGCCTTCTGGAGCCAACATCAAACAAGTTCCTGGTAGGTGGCATGTGAGATCTATTATATAGATCAACCATGTGACAACTGAACAGAAACAATGGGGCGATTCAATCTCTTGAATCAATCCTGGTTCAGGTTATGGATTGACGGATACCTTTGAAAAACCGGTCTTTGTGCTTAAAAACTCTTTTCTTTAGCACATCGACCGTGTACTTATTTTTCAAACCAAAAGGTGTTTTTATGATTGATAATTGATTTTCAATAAAACCTTCGTTGTATTGCAAAAACAATTTCTATTGAGCAATACACGATTGTTTTTCAAATCTCTTTTCATCAATCAGTGGACTTAAAATTCGCTGGTTCACTCACTCCGTGTTGTCTTCTTTGAGATGTTCCGGTTTGAGAACAGCTAGAACAGCTGCGAAACCCTGTCAAGGAAATTCTTCGGAATTATACCTGATCACAGGCAGTACATGTACTGATCAACGGGGAACCGTGGGCCGTGTACCTCAATTCAACGAAAGTGATCAAAGACACTTTCGTGCGATTTATTGCTAACTGTTGTATGCAGGTACACCCGATGTTTGCAGCTGATCAGAATGAAGCGGTCAATCCATAGCCGCATGCTCACTTAACACATTCATCTTAAAAGAAATCATGATTAGTGCATCAATGACTCTGATATTTTCACTCCATGCTTCTGCTACGCTGCTGCCAATATCATGATTCAACAAATGCTTCCGCTACTCTGATGAGAAGATATCATGATCCAGAATGTGAGCATGTCGGTCCTAAAGTCACAACATCACATAATACCAACACCACAAAGGATGTCTCAGAGATTTTTTGATTGCTGATGATCTCAAAAGATGGCACAAAATTATTATCACGTGGATCAGTGAAAGACCTCCACTTGAAGTAACCAAACATGCAATGTGAAGAATCAATGTCTACGAGCTTAGGAGCAAAGGACTACATCAAGAATGCAAGATCAATTATTAATATAATATCTATTTGTATTCAATGTAAGTTTGGTACATGATTGAGGTGACCTCCCTTAGGGGGAGATTGTTAGGAATTAGAAATTCCAGGTATTAAAGAGTCGGTCACCTCAAGTATATGTAATCGTTAGAAAGCTTGTAGTCGTAGTTCTTTTAAGTTAAGTAGTATTTAGTTAAGTAACACCGTGGAGGACGGACGGGTCTTTACCCACTGTATGCCTGATCCACAGCCCGATGTGTGGCGATTTATGTAAGACTATAAATACTCTCTACCTCCCAAGGTAGAGAGTTGGAGCTCATAATAATATCTTTCACTTTCTCTCACTAAGTTCCCGAAACCTCTAACTTTCTCTCTCTAGAATTCCACTTATTCGCCACCTTGTTGTTATGGTTTGATGTGTATGTGAAAACTAATATCCTACACAAGAGTTAAATTCCTAACAAGAGAAACTTAATAAAACTGTTAAGCAAAAGAAAGTACTTCAAGAAAATATAAAAGTGCTTAAGCAGGAATTCAATACTAAGGAATCAAAACTTTTAAATGATTTTTCCAACCTTAAAACTTTGAAGAAAAAACTTGAAAACAAGCTGTATGTACAAGGCAACACCATTCAAACTGCTCACATGATCACTAAGCATAGAGTGTTAAGTGATAAGCGTAGTATTGGCCTTATAGAAGATCCCAATCCTGCGTATCTTAAGAAAGCAAAAAGTGCTCAGAATGTGATTTATGATGGTAGTGAGATAACAAAGCCTAGACAAAAGCCAACTTGCATAGAGAGCACTGAAGAAGACAAAGAGTTAGAAAATGCCTCTAGAAAGAAAATGGAAAAGAAATTAAAAGGAGATCCTTTATGTAAGGCTCAGAATATAACATTTAAAACTCCCAATTACACTAGGGAAAACTGTATAGCCTTCAATAAGTTTAGACCTCTGACTCAATTAACCCCTGAACAAGTGTTTTGGAAATTAGATATGGAAAAGAAAAAGACTGAAGAATTTGTTGAAAAGAATCCTCCCTTTAGGAAATTGCCTCTAGCTACAGTGTATCCTCCAAATACACCAATGCATTTAGTGCCCAAAAATCTTCCCTCTCAAAGTAAAACGTTAATCAGCTTATATGTAGTTTACCAACTATTTGTTGACTTTGAGAAAACGTGTAAGAAGAGGATCACACCAACAGGAATTACTGAAGCGGAAAGAGGTTTTGAGCAAACTAAAGAATGTTATTAAACAACTAAAACAAGAATTCAAAGGTGTTAAAAAGGCCATAGATATGGAAGTTAATGAAATGAAAAAGATTTTTAATGAAATGGAAAATGAGGTTAAAGAATATGAATGTGAGCTTAAAAGTAATGAGATTGAGAGGAAGAATATTCATATCCTTAATGACAATTTGATTTCTAGATGTATTGCTCAAGATGTGTTTTATACTTTCATGAATTATGCCATTACTGCTTCTCAATTTCATGATTTATCGAGTGCTTTGAAAGTCTCACAAGATCGTGTCAATGAGCTTGAAACCAAAAATTCGAAATTGCATGACAAAATCGAAAAGGATGATTATGATAACATGGTCAGGCATTTTTCTAAACTAGAAGTTGAATATTTTGATTTACAATTAAAATATCAACATCTTAAAGAAAGAACTAATACTTCAAATGACAAGACATCTTCGGATGCTCCTAAGTTTGATGCATATTTTGAAATAAGCTCTCGTGATGAACGGATTCAAGCTCATTGCAACATGATCCGAAAGTTGAAAGCTCAAATTTCCTAATTGAAGGGTAGGTTGAGTGAAGTGACTGGATCCCACATGCCTCCTCCTTTAGATTCTCAGAATTCTCATAACTTCCTTCTTCAAAACCTCATTGATGTTTTACAACATGAAAATGAGTGTTTTCTTGCAGAAAATGAAAAGGTTAAACTGCACTTCAAAGAGTTATATGAATCAATTAAGGTCACTCATGACAAAAATAATGAAAAGATAACGTCTTTGCAAAAGGAAATTGAGAATCTGAAGAGTCAGATAAAAGGGAAAATGCCAATCAAAAGTGGTGATTATGTTGCACCAAAGGTGCCTGCTTGTACTAAATATGTTGTGACTGTGAAGTATATTTCTCCTCATCTTAGGAATAATGAATTTGCATTTCAAACATATCTTTCGTACCTTAAGGATAGTCTAGAGGGTCTCCGTGAGATTGTAGAAGAGGATAAGATAGAGAAACCACTTGATAATGCGGTTGAACATGCATGCTTATATGCCAAAGGATCTCAAGAACTTTTAGAATGTATAATTGCAACATGTCCTAAATCCGGTACTAGGCAAGATAGAATAGTTATGCCCAGTTCTATGCCTAAAGTCAAGCATGTGACCTTTGATGTGCCTCATAGATTCTCAGATCCCAGCACTTCTAGACCAGATAAGAAAAAAGTAGTAAAACCAACTAATATTCCGGTCGTTCCTTCTACAAGAGTAATCAATAACACTAAGGTTAGCGGGTCAAAGCCTCCAGGAAATACAAAGCAAGATAGGACCATGCGAGCCAAGAGTGATCAAGAGAAGAATGTAGAAGACTACCCTAGGAATAATAAGTTTGTGTTGAATAAAATGAATCATGTTGATTCTAGTATTAGCTATAAGGGTACTGTAATTAATTCGAATTCTGCTACTATTTGCAAAACATGTAATGAATGTCTGGTTTCTGGTTATTATCATGAATGTGTTGTGAATGATTTGAGAAATACTGTTAAATCTCCAGTAAAAAATGTCAAAAATGTGAAACAGGTTAAGGAAGTCTGAAAGCCTACAGGGAAAAGGTTTAGTAATTATTGGAAGCCTACAGGGAGAAAATTTAGTAATGTGGGTTATCAATGGATACCTATTGGCCGTAAATTCAAAGTTAATGAATTTTGTCCTAAGATGTCTAGATTTATGCCCACTAAGGTATGGAAGCCTACTGGTAGAATCATACCATTAAGAAGTTGTCATACTTCAAATAGATCCACTGCCACTACTAGTCTTACCTCCACCTCTAATGATGTCATAACTTCTAGAACTGTTGAAGGTGTTCCAATTCTATGTACTAACCAATCGTAACTCATTTTATCATGGGGATCCAAAGCTTCCAGTTGTCCATACTTGTCTGTGTTCAAATGCAGGTCATACAAATCGTCCTTTGGTATTTGGACTCAGGCTGCTCAAAACATATGACTGAAGATTGCTCACGGCTCAAGAACTTTGTGAATAAGTTTATAGGAACTGTTAGATTTGGGAACGACCATTTTGGGGCAATTATGCGTTATAGAGACTATGTGTTTGGAGATAGTGTAATCTCCCGGGTATATTATGTAGAAGGTCTTGGTCATAATTTGTTCTCTGTTGGTCAATTCGGTGATTCTGATCTTGAAGTGGCCTTCAGAAAGCACTCTTGCTTCTTTAGAGAATTATATGGTGTTAAACTATTAAAGGGAACTCGTGGCACTAATTTGTACACCATCTCTATTGAAGACATGATGAAGTCCTCTTCAATTTGCTTGTTGTCAAAGGCTTCTAAAACAAAGTCATGGTTATGGCATCGTCGTCTCAATCACTTGAACTTCGGCACCATCAATGATCTTTCTAGAAAGAACCTCGTCAGAGGCTCGCCCCGGCTAAATTATGAAAAGGATCATCTTTGTTCAGCATGCCAATTGGGCAAAAGCACTAAGTATGCCCACAAACCCAAACCTGCCAATTCCAATATGGAAGTTATTCATATCATTCATATGGATTTGTGTAGACCTATGAGAGTGCAAAGTATAAATATAGGAAATACGTGATAGTCGTTGTTGATGACTACTCTCGGTTTACTTGGGTTAAGTTTTTGAGATCAAAGGATGAAACTCCCGACGTCATCATCAAACTTATTAAACAGTTGCAGGTTCGGCTTAATAAAACAGTTAGAATCATCCGAACAGATAATTTGTGAACAAAGAACTAAGCCAGTTTTATGAAAGCATTGGGATCAGCCATCAAAGAAGTGTTCCACGTACTCCTCAACAAAACGGTGTAGTTGATAGACAAAATCGAACTCTTGTTGAAGCTGCAAGGACTATGCTAATCTATTCAAAGGCTCTAATGTTTCTCTGGGCGGAAGTTATTGCCACTGCATGTTACACCCAAAATTGTTCCCTAATGCATACAACTCATGGAAAAACTCCATACAAATTAGTTCACAACAGAAAACCGGATTTGTCATTTCTTCGTGTGTTTGGAGCTTTATGTTATCCAACCAATGATGGTCAAGATTTGGGAAAGCTGAAAGCTAAGGCTGATATTGGATTTTTAGTTGGTTATGCACCTAATCGGAAGGGTTACCGAATCTACAACAAAAGAACCCGAGACATTATGGAAACTATTCACGTTACGTTCGATGAGCTGACTGAGCAAATAGCTCCTGGACAATCCAGTTCTGGACCCGCATCTCAACTTTTATCATCTGGACCCATTAGTTCAGGTCTTGTACAAAATTCTTCTCCTACAGTTCCTTATGATCCACCATCAGAAGAAGATTTAAAGAAATTGTTCGACCCAAAGTTTGATGAATACTATAAGCCTCCAGCTGATGGTAATTCTGCTCTACCAACTGTAGTTGCTCCTGTTCCAACCAATACAAATGGCCCATCCATTTCGATGTATCTATCATAAGAAGCGTTATTTGGCAACCACTCATCATCATCTTAGAATCCTCAATCATCTTCTGTGGATCAAGGAAATGCAGCTACTAATTCTTTTGGAGATAACCCCTTTGTACCTCCCGTAGATGCTCCATTTGAAAACATATTTCCCCCTGAACCCAAACCAGAAACATCTTCACCAGGGGATCCTAACTCTGCTACATTAGTTCCTTACCAACAACCACATGAACATTTCAGAAAATGGACACATGATCATCCATTGGATAATATCATTGGGAATCCTTCTCGTCCGGAATCTACTCGTAAACAGCTTGCCACTGATGCCTTATGGTGCTTCTTCAACTCTGTACTATCAAAGATCGAACCTAAATATGTCAAAACAACAATGTCTGAGGACAACTGGTTTAGTGCTATGCAAGATGAAATCCATGAGTTTGATCGTCTTGATGTGTGGGAATTGGTGCCTGCTCTAGATTGTGCTATAATTATTGCTCTCAAGTGGATCTTCAAAGTAAAGCTTGATGAGCACGGTGATGTTCTGAAGAATAAGGCAAGGCTAGTGGCTAAAGGATGTCGTCAACAGGAGGGTATTGACTTTGAGGAATCATTTTTTCTGGTTGCACGAATTGAGGCTATCAGAATCTTCCTGGCTAATGTTGCTAGTAAGAATATGGTGGTTTATCAGATGGATATAAAGACTGCTTTTCTTGATGGAGATCTTAAAGAAGTGGTTTATGTTTGTCAACACGAAGGTTTTGTAGATCCTGAACATCCGACCTATGTCTACCGGTTGAAGAAGGCCCTCTATATTTTAAAGCAAGCTCCTAGCGCATGGTACGATACGCTGTCAAAGTTCCTTTTAGCAAATGGATTCAACAAATGAGCAGTTGATCCTACATTGTTTACCAGAAAGTCAGGCAAACACTTAATTCATGTTCAAATCTATGTTGATGATATTATATTTACCTCGACCGACCCTAATGAATGTGACCAATTTTCAAAGGAGATGGGCTCTAAATTCCAAATGTCAATGATGGGACAAATGTCATTTTTCTTGGGATTACAAATTTACAATGTCCCGGAGGCATTTTCATTAATCAATCTAAATATGCAAATGAAATTTTAAAGAAATTTGGATTTGATTCTTGTGACCCTATTGACACTCCAATGGTGGAACAAACAAAGATGGATGAGGACCACTTGGGGATCCCGGTTGATCAAACGAAATATCGTAGTATGATTGGATCCTTGATGTACCTCACAGCCATTAGACTAGATATTTTGTTCACTGTATGCATGTGTGCTAGATACCAGGCTAAGCCTACCAAAAAGCACCTTGAAGCGGTTAAACAGGTCTTTCGGTATCTCCAAGGAACCATTAACACGGGACTTTGGTATCCGAATGACACCACTATGTCACTAAAACCCTATGCAAATGCTGACCATGCAGAGTGTCAAGATACTCGTCGAAGTACGCCAGGAGGTGCTCAGTTTTTGGGTGACAAGTTAGTGAGCTGGTCTTCAAAGAAAAAAATGAGCACTTCCATATCCTCTATAGAGGTTGTATACATAGCCATGTCATCATGTTGTGCCGAAATCTTATGGATAAGATCCCAATTATCTGACTATGGCTTTGTGTTCAACAAAGTTCCTCTGTATTGTGATAACAAAAGTGTCATAGCTCTCTGCTGCAACCAATGTTGCAAAAATCGTGAATCGGTAGTCGGGCGGTGGACCACCCTGCAGCGAGTAATCGGTCAAGTTGGGATTAATCGGAGATTAATCGGATTTGCATTTCCTGCAATTTTTTGGTATTTCTGGAGACCAAACTAAAAATCTTAACCGATTCCAAGCCGGCTATGTTTCCAAACCTCAATAAAAGGCTCAAATTCTGATTATGATGCCCATTGTGCGTTATAAATGAAATATATGATCCCCAAATTAAGTAGAATGCCCAAATTATTATTTTTTTTAAATGACCGATTTGCCCAATTCGGGCGATTTTTACCGATTCGGCCGATTTTTGACCGATTCAGCCGATTAATCGGCCGATTCGGCTGATTTTTTGACTGTTTAGTGTTGATTTTTTTCCTAGGCCGATTTTTCGACCGATTTTCGAAAATCGACAAGGTACTCGGCCGATTAGCGATTAATCGGCCGAGTTGACCAATTTTTGCAACATTGGCTGCAACAATGTCCAACACTCAAGAGCAAAGCACATTGACATTCGACATCATTTCATCAGGGAACAAGTGGATAAAGGTGTGGTTGAACTGTATTTCTTGAGGACTGAATATCAGCTGGCAGACATCTTCACTAAAGCTCTTTCTAGAGACCGTTTTGAGTTTATCCTACCACGACTTAGCTTGAAGAGTCTACAACCGGAAACACTCAAACGTCTTCAGGAAGAAGAAGAGGAGTAAAGGTGTTTCTTCATCTATTCTTTGTAAATACTCTTTCAAAAAGCAAAATACAAAAATATAAAACCACCAAAAAGAAAATAGAAAAATATAAAATTTTCAAAAACCCATAAAAATCAGAAAATCTTGAAAAATTCCAAAAAATATTATTTTCTCAAGGCATATCTTCTGGTTTCGATAACATCTACGGACTTAGAAATGTCATTCAATAATGGCACGGGTCTTTAGATGAAGTTCGAACAGAAGTTATAAATATTATTTTTTAAAATTGTTTAAAAACAAAATGAGATGGAGAAAAATGTTAGCTTACTTTCATTTCAGACAGTAACCCGGGCTTCATATAATGGCTTGCAGTTATTTCAGACTGTAACCCACTTTTTAAAAAAGGAGAGAGCCATGCTAAATTATTTTAATATCTCATGCTCTAATCCAAAAAACAAAAAAAATTCATCAAGAACATATGTCGCCAATAAGACAAATGTTTCCTCACAAATGTTTTTCCTTCTAAAGATTCTTCTGAAAAATATTTGTCTTCTAATGAAAACAAAATTGCTTTGAAAATAACTCGGTCTTAATTTTGAAAATCATTTGGAACTATCTTTTGTCAAAATCTCTATCACTCAATCAACAACTTCGGTCATTGATTGAGAGGGAGAACGATTTCAAATAATTCAAAAAGGTTATTTTTCAAAAAATTAGCACTAAAAGGAGCAAGGTCTATATTCTGTTAATAAAAAAGAACATTTTATCAACAATTGGATCAAGACCAGGCTAAAATTAAGTTTTCATTTCAAATGGTACACAAGCTGAAAATTTTACATATGGTACCTGAGCATGTTAGATCAATGGAGATTAAAGTTTCAAAATTTGATCCTTATCACTTAAGTATTTTAAAAGCAAGTCACATTTCTCCTCAAAAAGCTTTTGAAAATAATTTAAATCAATTGGGATCACAAATCTCAAAGGGTTTGAAAATTGTGATCGGGGGAGAATTTGTGATTTAAATTGGAAATAAACTGATAATTTGATAAGTGGTTTTAGAAATAAAATAACAGGCACTCCTTCCTACATGTGCCAAATGATTTCAAATTTTCTATGCACATGTTAAGGGGGAGCATTTATCTTAAACCAAAAAGGATTAAAACGTGATTGATTTTTCTCAAAGTGCAGGTTCTCTCTAATATGTGCAAAACTCTTTCGAATCTCGATGCACATATTGAGGGGGAGCAATCAAAAGAAAACCACATCCTCCCCAGAATGTTTTATCTAAAAGTATCTAAATATTAGATTTTATCTGGGAAGTGATGATGATCATTTTAGAAAACGATTTCAAGAATTGGAGCTTTTATTCAAATCTAACCGTTCATTGGATTCATCCTCCATGTGCCAAAATGATTTCAAATACTTGAAGCACGTGGTGAGGGGGAGCATTTCTAAAAGATCAAAAACAATTAAGGTACAAAATGCTTTGATTTTATATCACAAGTACCTTGATTGATTTTCAAATGGTTTTCATTTGGTTTCGAGGCGGAAAGAACAATACCAAAAAACCAACCAATTTACTTTATGCATTGAAGTTATAAGGATGGTTAGGTTAGGTATTCGTTCCCATGATCCCGCCAGAGTCAGAGGGATCTACCCAGGGACAATCCACTAGTTAGTGTAGAAGTCCTTAGGTATGATGTAAAAAGGAGAAAAATGAGAATATGGGAAGAGTTCCGACTGAGACAGAGCTAGGACTGGTGGTTACTAAGGTAACTCCAGTATTGAAGACAAGACATCATGGACCCAGTGATGCACTGCACTAAACTTCCCAAGCTACTCAAGTTCTCTTAAAAGGACTTGTTTCATTCTCATGGGGAACCCACATAATCTATCGACTCTCTCTTAGAGATGGTTGATATTGAAGAAGGAGACCCTCTCCCTAGTCTCCGACATAGGAGAAGGAGACCCTCTCCCTAGTCTCCGACATAGGAAACTAAATGTGCAAAATTGAGTCTAGAGCCAAGAGATCATCCATAAATCTCATTAGGACAGACTATTCTTAAAGACTTGTTGTTTCACACAATGTGGAAAGTAAGAGTATATTTTGAGAGTCCTACGCATTATCCTCGTGGTAATTGATAGAACATCTGAGTGATATGTCAAATATTCACGATGAAGATGGAAATCCTTCTAAAGCCAACATCAAACAAGCTCTTGGTGGATGACATGTGAGATCTTTTCAAAAGATCAAACTTGTGACAACTGGATAGAAATGATGGGGCGATTCGTTTGAATCAACCTTGGTCAAGGAAATGGATTGACGGATACCTTTGAAAAACCATTTGATGTGCTTAACAATTCTTTTCTCTAGCTAATCGATTGTGTATTAATTTCCAAAACCAAAAGGGGTATTTATGATTGAAACTTGTTTTTTCTTCTAAAACCTTCGTAGTATTGCAAAACTCTTTCTCTTAAGCAATACGTGATTGTTTTTCAAATAATTTTTCATGAATCATTGAATCTCAATTCGCTGGTTCACTCACTCCGTGTTGTCTACTTTGGGATGCTTCGGTTTAGGAACGGCTAGATCAGCTACGAAACCCTGTCAAGAAGTTTCTTCAGAATTCTATCTGATCACAGGCAGTATTTATACTGATCAATGGGGAACCGTGGTTCTTGCAACCGTATTCAGCGAAAGTGAACAAAGACACTTTTGTCTGTTTTATTGCTAACTGTTATTTGCAGGAACATCGGACGGTTGCAGCTGATCAGAATTAAGAAGTCAATCCATAACCGCATGCTCAAACATCACACTCACCTTTAACGAAATCATGACAAGTACACGTCTACACTCATCTGCTATGATATCATCATGAGACGTTTGCTTCCATTCTGATACCATTATGCTATGCTTCCGCTACGCTAATGCAAATATCATGATCCAAAGAAGCTTTCACAACTCTGATGGAAAGATGTCATGATCCAATAATGTGAGCATGTCGGTCCAACGTCACAAACATCACATGAAGGCAACACAAAGGATGAGTCAAGAGATTTAATGTGGCTGATGATCTCTAAGAAGGCTCAAAGAGCAAACAATCCGTGGATCAGTTAAAGACCTCCACTTAAAATACAACACATTCAGAATATGAAGAATCAAAGATTACGAGCTACAGAGCAAAGAGCTTAATCAAGAATTCAAGAACACACAAAAATTTAATACCTGTTTGTAATTGAGGTGACCTCACTTAGGGAGAGATTGTTGGGATTTAGAAAATTCGGTAGTTAAAGACTCGGTCACCTCTAGTATATGTATTTGTTAGAAAGCTCTTAGTCGTAATCATTTAGTAATAGTTAGTAGTTAGTTAAGTAACACCGTGGAGGACGGACGGGTCTTTACCCACTGTATGCCTGATCCACGCCCCTAGGTGGCATTTCATGTAAAACACTATAAATACCCTTTGCCTAGCAAGGAAAAGGGTTGGAGCTTCATAATACATTTTTCTTTATCTCACTAGAAGTTCCCGTTTCTCTTCATTTCTCTCTCTAGCTCAAACCTCATTCGTTTCATGTGATTATGATTATGTGTTTATGAAAACCAATATGTTACACAAGTGTAGGGATATTTGATAAGGATTTAAAAAGTACGCTTTAAAGGGGTCATTTAAGCCGTAAATCAACATATTTTATATCCGTTACTGCTTAAAATCGTTCCTTTTCACTTTTTAGGTCTTTTGGAAGCAAAATGCTGGAATGAAGCATATTTGGACGAAAAGGAGCGAAAACATGAAGAAAATGGCAAAGTAAAGATCAAAGACACTCAAAGCCTGATCATTACACCTGACGGCATCCCATCCAAAGGGCGACGCCGACCCTCTATGAAGATTTGATCAAAAAGTGCACGCGAAGGCTCAGCGGAATTTCGGGTCCTAAAGCCTGACGGCGTCACACCTAACTTCTGGAAGGCGTCACTCACACTTTTCACACCAGACGCCCAAGATCCAAGATTCAGACGACGTCATGCATGAAGACTGACGGCGTCACAACTCTCAAGTGACGCCGTCCCAACGATGACTTGCCCAGACGAAACCCTAGCAAAAGGCGACGACGTCGCGATTGTAAATCTATATATAGAATTCGATTTTTCTGTATTTTATGAGGTAGAATTTTGGAGAGTAAACCCTAACTCAGTTGTAATCTGACTTGGACAGTATTCTAGGGTCCCATACCCTATTTTACACATCAAGATAAGTTTGTTATTCCAATTTATCATTATTTCTACCCGTCAGGGTCCTTGCTTGTTTAACATGTCTAGCTAAATTACTTTTGTGTTTGCTTGGATCTATGAAACCTAGTGCAAATAGGCTATCGTTGTGTTTATTGCGTGAGTGTGCTTTAGGACAATAGGATATTCGGGGAAGATAGTATTATACTTGCCGATCCCGTGTATTCTATAGGATAGATACATTCATAGAACTAGGGAATACGCACCCCCTACAACTAATAGGAATACAACGCGTTAAGATAAAGGAAGTGACAATTCAACCGACCAATAAAAGATAACTACGGAGTAATAGTATCTAAGTGAACACATTTTTAATCATCATAAGAGCACATCTCAATTAAGCATAGCATATCCATAGTAATTAGATAATTCGGTAATTAGTAGAAGTAGTGAAATCGGTAGAAGTACCACCCCCCAATCATATACCCCGAGTTTTTACCCTTGCTTTATAAAAAATATAAAAAAGAATAAAAAGAATCATCCTCAACCTCACCTTCTCGTCATAAATCTCTTTCTAGCATTCCTATTCCCCTAGAGAATGAAATCAATCCCCGAGGCTTACCTCATACTACACTACAACGATTAGGTTCACTGCCTAGAGGGTTGAAAAACGTGCTCGTAGAAAAGGAGATTTTCTCGACCTCGAACCCTGCTATCAGTGCTGAATCGGAGTTATTGTTGTAAGGAACCAGTTGAGAAATTTTAGGCTCAGAAATCTTAGGTTTAGAGATTTGGACAACCGCGGGTTGGACATTCTCGGTACTTCCCTTATTAGTAGGAAGCACCGGGTCCTTTGTCACCCCGGTCTCACGGTCTACCACTTGAGGGGAAGGAGAAGTAGTAGGAACCGTGGGTCCATCATAAGCTACACTACTTCGGGTGGTGATCGCTTTCATCTCACATCGCGGGTTATGAATCTTGTTACTTGGGAGACATCCCGATCCCGGTGGTCGACTTATTTGACACATAAGACTCGCAAACATGTTCTCAATTTTACTCTGTGATTGAATAATTTTGTTATTTGTGGTCCTAAGTTCATTCTTAAGTTCATGACCCTGAGTTTGGAACTCATTCTTCAACGTTGCTATTTGATTTTGAATTGCCCTTATGTTGGCATCATTCATTTTCATGTAATTTGACAAATCATTGGTCGGTCTAACTTGATGAGGTGGTTGTCGATAAACTTATGGTGGGGGTGGAGGAGGAGGTTGTTGATAAACTTGAGGTGGAGGAGCTTCAAATAATCATACAACATCCCGTACTTTGCATTATGAAGGTTATTAGCTTGTCTTATGAATGTAACATACTTTTCCCAATCAGGACCGGGATAGCTTAGGAACTTTTGTTGATTGCAATTTTGGGCAAAATGATGTTGTGTCTGTCCAAGTCATTAATGATGTCTGTAAATCGATGATAGTATGACTCTAATGACTCCCCCTGATCAATCATGAAGTTTTTATAGGATGGGTAAATTTTTGATTCCATGTCTTCTTGATTGAGTTTTGTGCCTTCCATTAGGAGATGAATGTGTTCCCACATGTCTTTTGCAGTTTTTTAAGCATCAACACTGCGAAGAATCAGATTGGGTAATCCCAAAAGGATATAAAAAGTAGTATAAAAAGGATATACTCCGAGATGTAACATATTGGATTTCACATAGACATCAAAACATTAACACAAGAGGCGTACAAGATGAGTTTCTAGAGAGAGAAAGGGTTAGAGGTTTGGGAACTTAGTGAGAGAAAATGAAAGTATTATTATGAGCTCCAACTCACTACCTTGGAAGGTAGAGAGTATTTATAGTCTTTACACAAATCGCCACCTAACGGGCTGTGGATCAGGCATACAGTGGGTAAAGACCCGTCCGTCCTCCACGGTGTTACTTAAACTAAATACTACTTAACTTATAATAATCTACGACTATGAGCTTTCTAACGATTACATATACTTGAGGTGACCGACTCTTTAATAACTGGATTTACTAAATCCTAACAATCTCCCCCTAAGGGAGGTCACCTCAAACACACATTAAAATTACATTGAATACAAACAGATATTACATTAAAAAATTTGTTCTTGCATTCTTGATGTAGTACTTTGCTCTGAAGCTCGTAGTCATTGATTCTTCACATTGCATGTTTGGTTAATCCAAGTGGAGGTCTTTTACTGATCCACGTGATAATGAGTTTTGAGCCAGCTTTGAGATCATCAGCTATAATACATCTCTGACTCTTCTATTGTGGTGTTGGTATTATGTGATGTTGTGACATTTGGACCGACATGCTCACATTCTGGATCATGATATATTCTCATCAGAGTAGCGGAAGCTTTCGTTGATTCATGATATTGGCAGCAGCGTAGCAGAAGCATGGAGTGAAAATATCAGAGTCATTGATGCACTTATCATGATTTCTTTAGAAATGACTGTATTGTGTGAGCATGCGACTATGGATTGACCGCTTCATTCTGATCAGCTGCAAACGTTGGGCGTACCTGCATACAATAGTTAGCAATAAAGCACAAGAAAGTGTCTTTGATCACTTTCGTTGAATTGAGGTACACGGCCCACGGTTCCCCGTTGATCAGTACAAGTACTGCCTCTGATCAGGTAAAATTTTGAAGAATTTCCTTGACAGGGTTTCGCACCTGCTCTAGCTGTTCTCAACCCGGAACGTCTCAAAGAAGACAACACGGAGTGAGTGAACCAGCGAATTGAGATTCACTGATTGATAAAAAGAGATTTGATAAACAATCGTGTATTGCTCAATAAAAATTGTTTTTGCAATACAATGAAGGTTTTAATGAAAATCAATTATCAATCACAAACACCTTTTATTTTGAAATATTTGTACACAGTCGATGTGCTAAAGAAAAGAGTTTTTAAGCACAACGACCGGTTTTTCAAAGGTATCCGTCAATCCATAACCTGAACCAGGATTGATTCAAAAGATTGAATCGCCCCATTGTTTCTGTTCAGTTGTCACATGGTTGATCTATTGAATAGATCTCACATGCCACCCACCAGGAACTTGTTTGATGTTGGCTCCAGAAGGCTTTCCATCTTCATTGTGAATATGTTTGCCTATCACTCAGATGTTCTGACAATACCACAAGGATAATGCGTAGGACTCATAAGATATAATCTCTCTTTCCACATTGTATGAAACAGAGAGTCTTCATTGAAAGTGTCCTAATGAGATTTATAGATGATCTCGTTGCTCTAGACTCAATTGTGCATATTTGGATCCTATGTCGGAGACTAGGGAGAGGGTCTCCTTCTTCAATATCAACAAACTCTAAGAGAACGTCAATAGATAATGTCGGTTCCTCATGAGAATGAAACAAGTCCTTTTAAGAGGAACTTGAGTGGTTTGGGAAATTGAAGTGTAGTGCGTCACTGGGTCCATGACGTCTTGTCTTCAATACTGATGTTACCTTGGTAACCACCAGTAGCATATGAATTGAACCCGGTATCTGACCTAATGTTTAATAATTGGAGGGCTATTTATTTTCACCCTTTTCTCATTCAATTCTTTTTCATTCTTCAACCCCTTCATTTCTTACCGAGACTTCATAACTAGAACCTTGTTGGGTTTATTCCAGTACTAGCTCAGTCTCAGTCCGCACTCTTCCCATATCTCACTTTTCTCTTTCTTTTTCATCATACCTAAGGACTTCTACACTATCTAGTGGATTGTCCTTGGGTAGATCCCTCCGGTTCTGGCGGATCATGGGAACAAATACCTAACCTTATCGTCCTTATATCACCATACATTAAGTAAAGTTGGTCGGTCTATTTGGTATCGTTCATCTGCCATTAGAACCACTTGAAAACCATTTGAAAATCAATCCAGATACTTGTGATATATTATCAAAGCATTTTGTACCTGAATTGTTTTTGATATTTTTAGAAAAATAGAGCTCCCCCTCAACATGTGCAATATGTATTTGAAATCGTTTTGCACACGGAGGCAAGAGGAAGAATTAGCTTCTTTGATTGCCATTTTATAAAAGATATCATCATCACTTCACTGATTAAATCAAGTAGATAAAGCATATTGGGGAAGGATGAGGTTTTCAAAAATTTCCCCCCCCCCCTCAATATGTGCCTCGAGGTTTGAAAGAGTTTTGCACATACTAGAGGGAATCTGCACTTAGAGACAAATCAATCACGTTTCAATTCTTTGTGGTTTAAAAAGATGCTCCCCCTCAACATGTGCATAGAAATCTTGAAATCGTTTGGCACATGAGGGGAGGAAAGCTTGCTAAATACTTAGGAAACCATTTATCGAACTATCAGCTTTTATCCAATTTAAATCACAAATTCTCCACCGATCACACTTTTCAAATCAGTTGAGAATTGTGATCTCTTGTAGATTTAAATTGATTTTGAAAGATCTTAAGGAGAATTGTGACTTGATTATGAAAACGTTTTAACTGATAAGGATCGGATTTTGAGACTTTAAACTCCATTGATTAAACATGCATGATTATCTTTTTGAAAACAATTGTATGACAAATAACCTTTTGATTTAATTGAAATCATTCTGCCCCTCAATCAATGACATACGTTGTTGATTGAGAGATAGATGTTTTTGACAAATGTTAAGTCCAGAAGATTTTCAAAAATAGAGTCCGAGTTATTTTTCAAAGGAATTAGTTTTCATTAGATGGTAAGGAATTGTTTAAAGAATCATAGCATGAGATTTGAAAAACCAAGATAAAGCATGGCTCTGTTCTGTCATTGAAGAGCGGGTTACTGCCTGAAATGACAATAAACCATAGTTTCACTTTCTCCCAAAAATATTTTTTGATTTTTTATTTTTTTTTAAATATGTACATTCGAACAACATCTAAAGACCCGTGTCACTCTTTGACTGACAGCAAAAAAGACCGTAGATATATATCGAATCAAGAAAAATATAATTTTGTATTTTGTTTTTTGAATAAATATATACAAGAGATAGATGAAGGAAAACCTTTTACTCCTCTTCTTCCTCTTGAAGACGTTTGAGTGTTTCCGGTTGTAGGCTCTTAAGACCAAGTCGTGGAAGGATAAACTCAAAACGTTCTCTAGGAAGAGCTTTGGTGAAGATGTCTGCTAACTGGTATTCTGTCCTCACAAAGTATAGCTCCACCACACCGTTTTCTACTTGCTCCCTGATGAAATGATGTCGAATGCCGATGTGCTTTGCTCTTGAGTGTTGTACGTTGTTGCATGAGAGAGCAATAGCACTTTTATTATCACAGTACAGAGGGATTTTGTTAAATTCAAAGCCATAGTCAGATAGTTGGGATCTCATCCATAGGATTTGAGCACAACAAGATGACATGGCTATGTATTCAGCCTCTGTAGAGGAAATAGAGGTACTCATTTGCTTCTTTGAAGACCAGCTCACAAGCTTATCTCCCAAAAACTAAGCACCTCCAGACGTAATTTGACGAGTATCTTGACATGCTGCATGATCAGCATCTGCATAGGCTGTTAGTGACATACCGGTGTCCTTCGAGTACCAAAGTCCCATATTGATGGTTCCTTGGAGATACCGAAAGACCCGTTTAACCGCTTCAAGGTGCTTTTTGGTAGGCTTAGCCTGGTATCTAGCACACATGCAAACAGCGAACAAGATGTCTGGTCTACTAGCTGTGAGGTACATCAGGGATCCAATCATACTACGATATTTCGTTTGGTCTACCATGATCCCTGAGTGGTCCTCATCTAGTTTAGTACGCTCTATCATGGGAGTGTCAACAGGGTCACTAGAATCAAATCCAAATTTCTTTAAGATCTCATTTGCATATTTAGATTGATTTATAAAAATGCCTCCGGGACTTTGTGAAATTTGTAATCCCAAGAAAAATGAGATTTGTCCTATCATTGAAATTTGAAATTTAGAGCCCATTTCATTAGAAAAACGGTCACACTCATTGGGGTCAGTCGAGGCAAAGATAATATGATCTACATATATTTGAACGTGAATTAAATGTTTGCTTGACTTCCTGGTGAACAATGTTGGAGCAACTGCTCCTTTGCTGAATCCAGTAGATAGAAGAAACTTTGATAGCGTATCATACCATGCCCTTGGAGCTTGCTTTAAACCGTAAAGAGCCTTCTTCAAATGATAGACGTGAGTAGGATGCTCTAGATTCACAAAGCCTTCAGGTTGGCTGATGTATACGACTTCTTTAAGATCTCCGTTAAGAAATGCCATCTTTACATCCATTTGATAGACTACCATGTTCTTACTTACAGCATTAGCCAAGAAGATTTTGATTGCCTCGATACGAGCAACATGAGCAAATGATTCTTCAAAGTCAATACCCTCCTCTTGACGGTATCCTTTTGCAACCAATCGAGCCTTGTTCTTTAAAACATCGCCATGCTCATCAAGTTTCACTTTGAAGATCCATTTTAGAGCAATGATCATAGCACAATCTGGAGCAGGTATTAATTCCCAAACATCAAGTCGATCAAACTTATGAATTTCTTCTTGCATGGTATTAAACCAACTGTCTTCATTCATGGCGGTTTTAACATCTTTTGGTTCGATCTTAGAGAGTAAGGAGTTGAAGAAGCACCATAAGGCATCGGTTGCAAGCTGTTTCCGTGTGGATACTGGACGAGAGGAGTTTCCAATGATGTTATCCAATGGATGATCATGAGTCCATTTTCTGAGGTGTTCATGTGGCTGTTGTTGAGGGACTGAAGTAGCAGAGTCGATGTCTCCTGATGAAGATGGTTCTGATGATGATTCAGGAGCAAATATGTTTTCAAATGGAGCATCTTCAGGAGTAGCAAAGGGATTAACTTCATCATTGATGCCAGAAACAATTCCATGATGTACATTCGATGATTGGTAAATTGTTGCTGAGACAAAGTGATCAGCAGCAGGCGATTCTTGACTTAATGATATTGAGACTGAAGGGTTGACTTCATTCACAGGGATAGGAGCAGCCTCTGTTGATGGAATTGACATTTCATCAGCATTTGGTTCATAGTGTTCATCAAACATTGGATCAAAAAATTTCTTTAAATCATCTTCTGATGGAGGTACATAAGGAGTTGCTGGAGAGGGATTAGAAACAAGAGTAGAACTGATAGGACTACTTGATAAAGGATGAGATGCGGGTCCAGAACTGGATTGTCCTGGAGCCATTTGACCGGTCAGCTCATCAAACGAAACGTGAATTGTTTCCATGATATTTTGGGTTCTCTTGTTGTAGATTCGGTAACCTTTTCTGCTTGGTGCATATCCTACAAATACTCCAATGTCCGATTTAGCTTTCAGTTTACCTAAATCTTGACCTTCATTAGTTGGATAACATAAAGCACCAAACACACGAAGGTATGATAGATCAGGTTTTCGATTGTGGACAAGTTCATATGGAGGCTTTCCATGCGATGTGTGAATTAGAGATCGATTTTGAGTGTAACATGCAGTGGCAATAGCTTTAGCCCATAGAAACATTGGAACCTTTGAGTAAATCAGCATTGTTCTTGCAGCTTCTACAAGAGTTCGATTTCGTCTTTCAACTACACCGTTCTGTTGAGGAGTTCGAGGAACACTTCTTCGAGGACTGATTCCAACATTTTCATAAAATTCATTGAGTTCTTTATTAACAAACTTAGTTCCATTGTCAGTTCGAACGATTCGAACCATTTTGTTGAGACGGATCTGAAGTTGTTTAATGAGTTTAATGATGACATCTGGAGTTTCATCCTTTGTCGTTAAGAACTTAACCCAAATGAATCGGGAGTAGTCATCAACCACAACTAACACATATCTTTTCCCATTAATAGTTTGCACTCTCATGGGTCCGCACAAATCCGTATGTAGGGTGTGAAGAACTTCCATTACTGAGTTTGTGGGTTTTGGTTTGTAGGCATATTTCGTGCTTTTTCCCAATTGACACGCTGAACAAAGATGATCCTTTTCATACTTAAGTCTAGGTAATCCTCTTACTAAGTCCTTTCTGGAAAGATTGTTTATGGTACTAAAGCTCAAGTGATTGAGACGACGATGCCATAACCATGACTTAGTTTTGGAAGCTTTTGACAGCAGGCAGATGGGTGAAGATTTCATCATGTCTTCGATAGATATGGTGTATAGGTTTGTACCACAAGTTCCTCTGAGAAGTTCTTTACCATCAAGTTCTCTAACGAAACAAGTATGTTTTCTGAAGGCTACTTCTAGATCAGAATCACAGGATTGACCGACAGAGAATAAGTTATGACCAAGACCTTCTACGTAATATACCCTGGAGATAACACTATCACCGACAACATAATCTTCATAACCCATAATTGCACCAAAATGATCGTTCCCGTATCTAAATGTCCCGATGAATTTACTCACGAAGTTCATGAGTTGCGACCGGTCTCCAATCATATGCTTGGAACAGCCTGAGTCCAGGTACCACAAAACGATTTGAATGATCTGCAGTTAAACACAGACAAGAATGGATAACTGGATAATTGGGATCCCCATGCAAGAATGGGTTTCATTCGGTTAGTAACAGTGATTGGAACACCCACATCAGAAATAGAAACACCCATATCAGAAATTGAAGCAATGGAATCATTAGGAATAGATGCAGTGCTAGTGTCCGTATTTGACCTATTCAAAGTATGTTCACTTCTTAAAGGGATAGTTCTACCAGTAGGCATCCATTTTCTAGTGGGCATTGTCTTAGCAGATTGAGGGCAGAACTGATTAACCTTATGGCCAAAAGGTATCCATTGATAACCTATCTTACTAAATGTTCTTCCTGTGGGTTTCCACTGTTTTCTAACTTTCTTTCGCCTTTGCCTTTTAGCCTTCTTAGCATGATTTTTAGCATTAACAATTTTAACTGGGCATTTGACAGCATTAGACAAAACATTCACACCACATTCATGATTAGTAACAGAATTCAAGCAGTCATCATTACATGGTTTGCAGATAGTATCAGAATTCGAATTCATTACAGTACGCGTACGGCTAATACTAGAATCAACACGATTCGTTTTATTCAACACAAACTTAAAGTTCCTAGGTTGGTCTTCTACTCTCTTCCAATGCACATTCTTAGCTTGCGAGGTCATATCTTGCTTGGTATTGCCTGGAGGCTTTGACCCGCTTGCTTTAATGTCACTGATTACTCCTGTAGAGGGAATTATGGGAACATTAGTTGGTTGATCTACTTTTTGCATTCCTGAACTAGATGTGCAAGGATCTGAACTACTAGAAGGCACATTAGTGTTCACCTTTTTAAAACTGGGCATGGAATGGTTTGTATTCTTGGCACTAGGCATAGAACAAGGCATCACAGCTTTACCTTTCGCACCTAAGGATTTAGGACATGTTGCAATTAAACATTCTAGCAGCTCCTGAGATCGTTTGGCCTGAATGCATGCAAACCTAATTTCTCTATCAAGAGGCTTATTTATGAAATCCTCTTCTACAATCTCACGGAGACATTCTAGACTATCCTTAAGGTGAGCACAATAGTTATGAAACACAAGTTCATTATTCCTCAGATGAGAAGGAATGTATTTAACAGTTACAGTATATTTGCAGTCAGAGGATGACTTTGAAGAAACATTCTCATTAAAAACAAGTGGCAGATTCCCTTTTTCCTGAGTCGTCGGATTCTCAATTTCTTTTTGTAAAGAAGTTATTTTTTCGTTGTTTTTGTCACGAGTGACTTTCATTGAATCATATAACTCTTTAAAGTGACGTTTAACTTTTTCATTTTCTTCTAGAAAACTCTCGTTTTCCTTTTGTAAAGCATTTACTAAGTTTTGAAGATGAAAAGTTTGAGAATACTGAGAATCTACAGGAGGAGGCATTTGGGAGCCAGTCATATTGTTCTTTTCACCCTTTAATTGAGAAATTTGGGCTTTCAACTTTCTGATCGTGTTACAATGAGCTTGAATCTGTTCGTCACGTTTGTTTATCTGAAAAACTGCATCAAAATCTGGAGCATCTGAGGATATCTTGATTTTTGAGGTTTTGACATTTTCTTTAAGATGTTGATATTTTAGTTGTAAATTAAAATGTTCAACTTCTAGTTTAGAAAGATGTTTTACCAGATTATCGTGATCATCTAGATTAATTTTCTCATTTAGTTTAGAATTAGTCTTTTCAAGCTCAATGACACGATCATGGGAGACTTTCAGAGCAACAGATAATTCATAAAATTGAGAAGCATTAATGGAACAATTCGTAGCAGTGTAAAACACATCTTGAGTAATGCATTCAGAAATAAGATTCTCATTCAGTGTATGCAAGTTCTTCCTCTCAATCTCATTATATTTTAATTCTCGCTCATTGTCACTAACCTCAACAATCATTGCATCAAATTCCTTTTCCATTTCTTTAATATCTGTATTCATCCCCTTTTTAAGACTCACAAATTGATCTTTTAGTTGTTAAAAGAAAGGCATGACCTCAGTTAAATAGCATTCCTTAGTTTGCTCAAAACCTCTTTCCCCTTCAGTTATACCAGTGGGTGTGATCCTTTTCTTACAAGTTTTCTCAAAATCAACAAATAATAGAAAGATAACATATTGACTGATTAAGGTCTTGATTTTAGTGGCAATAGTTCTAGGGACTAAATGCATTGGTGTATTAGGAGGTTGAAGGCATTTTCCTAAAGGGGGGGTTTGTTACAACAAGATTCTTTGCTTTGTGCTTGTCTAAATCCTTTTTCCAGAACACTTGTTCGGGTGTTAACAACGTTTGAGGCTTAAACTTGTTCAAGGAAATCCAATTTTCCTTTTTGTAATCATGGGGTCTGATAATTATGTTTTTCTAGGATTGTTGAGTTTCTTATCCATTTTCTCCCAAGTGACTTCATCTGATTTCTTATCTTCCTCAGTGCATTCAGAGCAACTAGGTTTCTGCCTAGGCTTAAGGATTTCATTTCCATCATAAATTACCTTATGAGAAGTTCTAGCCTTTTTAATGACCTCTGGATTTGGTTCCTCAACAAGGGGAATGCTATGCTTATCGCTTAAGACTCTATGCTTAGTGATCACGTGAGCAGTCTGAATGGTGTTCCCTTGTACGTACAACTTATTTTCAAGCTTGTTTTTCAAAGTTTTTAGATTGGAAAAATCATTCAAAAGTTTTGATTCCTTAGCATTGAATACTTGCTTAAGCATTTTCACATTTTCTTGAAGTTCTTTTTTTTGCTTAGCAGTTTTAGAAAGCTTTTCTTGTAAGGAGTTTAACTCTTGTTTTAATACTTCTTCTCTAAAATTACTTTTTCTAATAATTGTACGCATTTGGTCATCCATTTCCTGCTCACGGGTGGTCAACTCAAATTTAGCACGTTGTTCATAAATAGCAACTCGTTCTTTATAGGCATTAAGTTCAGAGATAACAGAATCATTAGGGGCACATGCAGTGTATTCATCAGAAACATAGTCATCATTGAATGCGGAAGATGCATTACTTGGTACACCCTCACTTTCACTTTGCTTCACATATTGATCATATGGGACAATATTGCTATTACCCTCATCATCAACATCTGATTCATAAGTCTCAAGAGATTGTACTTCATTATGCATCTTTCGCTCATCAACATCATCATATAGTTTTAATACCTCTAAAATAATTTTGTCTTTGGATGGACCAGCTTGTTGTGGTAGAGAAACCTTTGAAGAAACTATAGGTGAGATGCTAGCCATGAAGATTGTCTGGGCAGTAGGTTCATCATCGACATCAAAGTCAAATGCATCACAGTCAGCCACTTGAAAGGCATTCAGATGATTGTGACCTATTTCCTGAATTGGTTGCTTATCCACATCTGCATCATATGTCTTGGCATTCCCTTCAGCATGAAACAATAACTCTTCTTCATCTAAAGCTGCTCCATTATCCTGAGCTTGCACAAGCAACATCTTATCCCTGAAGTACTCTGCATTCTGAGGGCGTTTTGGCGATGTACAGTTCCTTGGAATATGTCCTTCACCACCACAGTTGTAGCATTTGATTGGCTTTGCTTGTCCTTGATTTCCAATCCTTCCCTGATTCTGATTTCCAACATAGCCTCCACCTACTCCACCTCTTCCCTGTTCATATTGCCTTCCTTGAACTGGTTGCACCATAACTTTTCCATCTCTGACAACCGCATGATTGTGAAGGTTGGATGCAGTTCTGATCTCATTGTTAGTGTGAAGACTGTTGGTATGTGGACTGAGAGTCAGGTTTTGTTTAACCATAAGGGCCAGTTGATTAATGAAGTGTCCCACGGCTGCATCAGCATCATCTTGTTTGAACATTGGATCGGGAATGAGTTTGTGATTACCATTACCCATGGGTATAACTTGAGAAGCTTTGGTGGTAATTCCAACATTTGTGTAAAAAGCAGTTGAATCATTTGATGAGCTTGTCTCTCCCTGGTTGGTTTTGAACTGCTCAAAAATCCTTTTTTCAAACATAGCATGTCTCTCATTCTGAAGAAGGAAGGCATAGAGTTGCTCATAGTTTGTATTCTTCAATCCTTTGGTTAGCTTCACAGAGGTGACAAACTTGTGCCATTCGGGATTCATGTTGTTCACAAATTTTGAGTTCAGCTGAATGTTTGGCATGGTCATTTTGATGTTCCTCATGTCATTCACAAACTTATGGAATCTCACGTAGTACTCATAGACACTCTCATCTGGTTTCATCTTGAAGTGCTCAAATTCATCATACGGTTGTGATTCTCTATCTTCCATAGTTAATTCAGAACCTGAGAGGAGCATCTTGACATTATCCCACACTGCCTAGGCTTCGGTGTTGTGATTGATAAGCTTGTAGATATCTTTTGGAAGACCTTGAAGTATAAAGTTAGAAGCCCTGATATCAGCATCGAATCTCTTTTTCTCCTTATCATTGAGCTCATCATACGTCTTTGGTCTGTCTATTCCATAGATTATTGTTCCATCTTCAGCTGTATCAATTAAGTCTCTTGTAGTCTCAATCTGATAAGGTCCTTCATCAATGGATTTGAGAATGTTGACCGCATTTTCCTTTCCAAGACAGTACAATCTGATACGTTGAGCCCAAGAGTCGTAGTCAGTTCTGTCAAGCATGGGTGGACGGGTATCTGAACCAGCCGCTTGAACATCCTCGGCAACAGTGGAGATAATTGTAGGTATGTTGGTAGACATGTTTAAAGATTACACAGGATTTTATGACTCAATGATTAAACCGGGAAATAGATTCTTTCACGGGATTTTACTAAATCAAGAGAAAACCGTATTACAAACAAAAATTCAACCAAGTCGCTAAGAAACCTTGAACCAAGTCGCTAAGTACTAAGTTGCTAAGTATTAAGTTGCTAAGTATTATGAAATCAAGTCGTTATAATCCCAAGTCGCTAAGACACAATCAAGTTGCTAAAGAACAATTCGCTAAGATCCAAGTCTCTAACACCAAGTCGCTGAGAATTATGACAACAAGTCGCTAAGCACCAAGTCGCTAACAAACTTAAGTACAAGTCGCTAACAAAATTGATAGCAAATCGCTACCTTCACCAAGTCGCTACCCGTAGTGGAGAATCCACTAAGTGTACTGTTTGTCGGCTTATCTCAAAAGACAAGTCGCTAGGACCAAGTCGCTACCAAAAAAACACTACAACTCGCTACTTTTTACTGAAGCAAGTCGCTAAGATGAAATTCACTACGAGAACCAAGTCGCTACCAAGAAAAACTTCAAAAACACACTTTTCAATCCAAAACAAGCTCAACCACAGTGATTCAACCTTACCAAATCAAAACCCAAGCACATACAATGATTCTAAACACAAAAGTACACCCAAAATTCAAACTTTAACACTAGAAATGAACCAAATGATGCAAAAACCACTAAACATTTTTAAACTCTAAAACCATCTAAAAACCACTAGAAATCCAAGGATATGTAAGAGATGATAAAACCATGGCTCTTGATACCATTTGTAACATATTGGATTTCACATACACATCAAAACATTAACACAAGAGGCGTACAAGATGAGTTTCTAGAGAGAGAAAGGGTTAGAGGTTTGGGAACTTAGAGAGAGAAAATGAAAGTATTATTATGAGCTTCAACTCTCTACCTTGGAAGGTAGAGAGTATTTATAGTCTTTACACAAATCGCCACCTAACGGGCTGTGGATCAGGCATACAGTGGGTAAAGACCCGTCCGTCCTCCACGGTGTTACTTAAACTAAATACTACTTAACTTATAATAATCTACGACTACGAGCTTTCTAACGATTACATATACTTGAGGTGACCGACTCTTTAATAACTGGATTTACTAAATCCTAACACGAGATAGTTACTTGCTTTCTAATAAATAAAAAAGACTAAAAAGAATCTCCCTCAACCTTACCTTCTCGTCATACATCTCTTCCTAGCATTTCTTTTCCCCTAGAGAACGAATCAACCCCATGGGCTTACCCCATACTACACTACAACGATTAGGTACGCTGCCTAGAGGGTTGTAAAACTTGCGTAGAAAAGGAGGTCTTTTCAACCCCGAACCCTGCTATCAAGTTTTTGGCGTCGCTGCTGGGGAATAGCATAGCTAGTTAGATTTCTATCTCATTTAGGTCTACTCGCCTGATTCCTATCAAGCGAGCTTTTTTCTCTTTTTCTTTTAGTCTATCCTCCTTCTTTGTGTTTTTATTCATAGCCTCATCAGTTTTCATCATGGAAGGTGATAACCCAACAACGATCTACCACTTCCAATCAATCAACCACTATTCGACCAGCCAAAAGGCCGTACTCTTGGTGAATACTCCAGACCGAGCCATCAAGGCTAACCATTGAGCTCCCACTTCAAGCTCAAGCTATGGCCCTGCGATCCGACACCATCCGGTAGGTGTAAAATGGATGTTCATTCCATGGACTTCGTTCCGAAGATCCTAATCAGCATCTCAAGGATTTCCTAAAATAGTTGACTCCATTGACCTTGATGCTACCATACGGGAGACCACGCACTTGCGTCTCTTCGAATTCTCTCTACGGGACCAAGCTAGTAATTGGCTTGAGCAACTTCCCGCATCATCCATCTCAATTTGGGATGATCTCACCACCCGTTTCCTCGCCCAATTTTTCCCACCAGGGAGAACTATCAAGCTAAGGAATGACATCTTGATGTTCCAACACTGTCAAGGAAAAACCATTTATGAGGCGTGGACTCGATTCAAGGACTTACTCCACAAAGTCTCTCATCACGGCATTGATCTTTGGATTCATGTCTAAATCTTTTACGATCATGTCAATCTCTCCACGAAGCAAACCATCGACCAAGCAGCCGGTGGTAAGCTTAGTGAACTTACCACAGAAGAGTCGTGGTGTACAATAGAGGACCTTGCCCTCTATGACAATGAATGTTGGAATGACCCCCGTGAGTTGCCCAAAACCATAAAGGTAATATCCTTGCCTTCATTGACTCACAACCTTCCAATCGTAGGATGCTCGAACTTGAAGATCAAGTCAAATTCCTAATGAGTTCCAACGAAGCTCCTAAACCTTCACGCCAAGTAAACAAAGTCTCTTCCTTATGTGAGTTATGTAGTGCTCCCCACGACACTCGTAATTTCACGAGACTCCCGAACAAGCTTCCGTGGACTACGCATCCTCGCGTACCAATGGAACGGGAGGAAGATTCCCCACAACACCCGGACCGTGGACTTACAACGAAGCCCGAGAAGCATGGAAGGGCAAACCCGAATATTATTGGAGTCAAACCAAAGAACTCACCTCTAACGACTCCCCATGGCCCCAACAACACAGCTCAAGCCCTCATACCCCTAGTCAACATAACTTGGAAGGGATGATGCGAAACTTCGCGACATCCTAAGAAGCCCAAATAAACAAGCTTTCGGATCGCTTCAATCAACAACAAGCCGAGATGGATAGGAAGATTGATATCCTCTTGAAAGCCATTACCAATCATGATAGGACGACAAACGGAAAGGTTAATGCCATCTCGACTCACTCCTCTGAAAAAGCTCCCCTTGTAAAGATTAAGGACCCAAGCAAGTACTTCGCTCACTCGCAATTAGGAAACAAAACTAGGGACCCGCCTTCATCAAAGCACGTTCACTTCGTCAATGCCATCACCCTAGTGAGACCAAATAGGAATAATGATGAAGCAAACCATGAGACGGTGCTTGAGGTTAGTGAGACTCCTAAGGATGAAACAACCGATGAAGTAGACGAAGTAGGTGATGAATACTTCAACAAGTTTCCTATAGAAGAGGAACTTTCATACCACCCATACCTAGTGCGCGACCTTCGTCCCTTTTATACCATGAGATGCCTACACATCACCTTTGGAAATCCTATAAACCTCAACATACCTTGTTGCATAGGACATCTTATTGTGGCAAAGGCCTACATCGATTGCATGTCCCTAATAAACATCATGACTAGCACGTACTATATTTGGGGGATGAAAAAACTATCCCAAATAGGCAAGACCCCGATAATCCTGGAGTAAGATGTAATTTCCTTGGTAGAATTAAAGGATTACACGTCTATGTAGGAAGGTGGTCGAAAAGTTTGTCGGAGGTGGGTGGCGGTGCCGAAATAGTGTTTTCCGATGAAGGGTGTTAGCTAAAGGGGAAAACCCTAAAGGGGTATATGTTAGGGTTGAGCAAAACCGAATTAAACACGAAATGAACCCAGAAACCCGACAAAACCGAGTCGACCAAAACGAACCGAAAAAACTCGCTTCTTACTAGATTTAGGTTTTTACCGAGTTTCAGTTTCGGTTCGGGTCGTTCGGTCCGATTCGAGCAAAAAACCGAGAAAACAGACAAAAACCGAACCGAAACCGAACCGAGAATAATTGAGTAATTTCGGTTTTGGTTTGGGTTTTTTCCAAGTTTCGGGTTTTGGTGATGCTCACCCCTAGTATACATATATGTGGTGAGGAGGGGCGGAAGTGGACAAAAGAAACCACAAGGGCGGCGGTATAAATAATAGAAGGGGTTAGGAAGTGTAACTTGCAAATCTTTTTATATAAACTGCTATGGGCCCTATTTATTGTATCAAACTTTCGTTTTAATTTAAGGACTTTCACCCTTGTGTCTGGAATAATTTTTCTGATAAAATTGAGTATTCACACGTATATCTTTCTCGGTTTTAATTTATTTAACAAATCAAATTTTTTCGAGTACATTAGGTTCTGCCGGCTCGCGAAATGTTCAGTTTTCACGTTAAACAAGATAACCTCTCGTTTTCGCTTTAAATAAGTTCAAAAATTTTAAAACTTGAAAGTTATGAAATAATAAATACAATTTATTATTAAAATTTAGTTTGGAAATTTCCGATGTGTTACAGTCCACCCTCCTTTATAGGAATCACGTCCTCGCGATTCAGTTCAAGTTATCTGTCAGAACGGTGTCGGTGAAGAGGTGTGGTTACTCGTGAAGAATGGAGTCTAGAATGACTAGTGATGTAGTTCGGTTCTCGTCGTCTCGGAATACGGTGTAGGGTAAGGTTGGCTACACGTGGTGAGGATAGGGTAAGAATCTGCTTAGTTATTGTGTTCGACCGTACGAATGTACAAGAATTGTTTATACTCACACAAAATTTTGAGATCCTCAAAAACTCAGTAGAAAATTGCTCAGAACATAATCCTAATATAACTATTTGAAGTATCGAAAAATTCATTTTTAAGTTAAACATAGCCGGTCAGACTATGTTCCACTGTCCCTAGGTTAAATATAGGTGACCAGTCCATATTTAACCGAGGTTCGATAAATTTTTATATAATCAACTTATTTATACTCGTAATATGTCTGTTGCTTTTAAAAGTTGTTTTGAAAGACTATTACGAGTGTCCAAACTCGAGGACGAATGATGAGATTAAGTAGAGAAAAGGTGTATCGCTAAGATAGGCATGATACGTAAGCGTAAGTATATGGAAAATACTTATAGTAAGTAGCGAAAATAAGTGGATATAAATCATCCAATAGTAAGACAAACATCTCATCAATTATTTTAGCAAACAAAGTCACAAGTGAGGCATCAGCTTGGCAGGCAGGCACGTGTCGGTTATAGGGTTAAGTTTTTTGAAAAACGGTTATAGTCTAGGTTTTGAAAAGTTTACCCAGTTCTCTATAACCAAGGCTCTGATACAAGTCTGTAACACCCCCAAAATCGGATCGCAGCGGAAGCATACAAGTCATGGGTGCTACTCAATTGGTATCATAACACAAAGTACAAAGAACGGTTTTACCTCAATCATTTAGAATAAATTTCACAATCAAAAATAGTATGGAAGTAAAGGCCCATAAAAGATAAAGTGGTCTCAAATATATCAGAGAAATCTATGACCCATTTATCAAGCTCCTCCAAAGTTATGCAGCAGTAAAGATCAAACACATGAGATAAAACATGTTAAAAAATCAATACAAAGGTTGAGTGAATTCATAGGTTTAGTAGTAAAGCAGTTGATCACAAGATTTTAAGTTTAAGAAACAGTTGGCCACGTTGTTGCACCCATAATTCCAGTAGTGGGCCATGTTGTTACACCCAAGAGACAGTGGGGGGTTTAGCCTGAGAGACTGGCATGATGTTTAGATTAAATTAAACTAATAGTAAAAAAGCGGTAGACACACACGTACACAGATAGGAAACATATGACAAATAAGAGGCATGTCCGATAGTAAAGTAGATTATATTCACTTAATTGCTTAGCTATAAAAGATGAGTACTAATTCTGGTCTTTCTCGTTGGTTGTTCGTGTGAGTGCATTCTTTCCTACATTTAGCTTAGCTAAATAGCCTAGATTCAGTTTTAAGTATTATTACCGAAAAGCTCTGTCACAGCTAATCCCGAATCTGTACAAAGTGAAAACTTAATGATTACTTAGTTAAATTATTAATCTTGTTAGGGCTTACATCAACGATCCTAAGATCTTAATGAAGTCATTGTAGGAGGCGTATGGCAGCGCAAACAAGCCACGATAATCAAGAGGTAATCAAATCATACACATGAACATCCAAATAAACTTATAATCGATGGAAAAGCTTTTATTAAATGTGATTCAAATGTTGGAGACAAGACACGCAATCCTGATAGATTAAAGAGTACTAATACAATTAAAGTGAAATCTACTTATGAATTAAAAATACTAACAGGACCTACTTATGCCTCTGAACCTTCTTTTGGCCGTGTCTAGTGTGGTATGGTCGTCGCATCTTTTCTATGGAATTATCTATATAAAATTGTGTGTTGAATGAGGCTTTTGTTCTGGTATTTATACTTTCTATAAACGACATCGATACAACCTATCAGTTTACTCGATACGTCGTATCTAGGTAACTTCGCGTGGGGTCCAAGATTATTTTATTCTTAAATATTTGTACACCGCCAAATGATATGGCAGATCTTCAGTCTGGATATGGCGCATGTGTCTTCTAATCTTGGTATTTCTTGGTGAAGTCTTCAGGGAGATACGATGCATGTAGAAGTAGTTATGCGGTGTATCTTGAGTAGATAAGTTAGATCTCTGTGTTGAAGAAGGTTTCATATACGGCGCATGGAAGAATTCCATGCGGCGTATTCTTCAAAGTCAGGCAATGGTCTTCATATACGTTTGACTGTTGATGTACGGCGTATCTATCTAGAATTAAACAGCGTATCTTCCTTCTGTTTAGCAGACTTTACCAATATGATCCGTTTTGCTCCATTTTACGTCCAAAATAGCTAAGTTTCTTCAAATGCTTGTTTTTAATTGAGATTACAAAAATAAGGGATTAGGTATTAATTCTCATATAAAATAATACAAATCAAGCAATATATATAGGATAAATGATGCCAATAAACTATTGTTATTTGATATCATCAGAGGTGAGAGATTAACCTTCCTTTGAAGGCTTTCAATTCCCATTTGGAAGTCTTCGACATGTGCAATATCTACTTGTGACCTCATAAAGATCTTCAAAGAGTCTTTTATATAAGCTTCCACTAGAACAAAAAGTAGATTTGGCTACACCGAATATGTGTGATGATATACATATAGTCACACATGATTTTTCGGCCGTGTGTGACTAAAGGTTGCGCGACCATAGGTACTCTATGGTCACGTGTTTGACTTTTTTTTAGTCTCTATTGCAAAAGAGTAACCAAAACCGTAACATGTGTAACTAATTAGGTACAAATTTTGTTGGATTAATCCGTATTAGTGATCATAAACACTGTATAGTCACACAAAGCATGTTTGTTTTGGGTATTTAGTCACATACAATTAAGCATAAAGTGGCCAAAAGTGTTAAAAAGTGTGACCATATGTTGTTGAAGGTGAAGAAATATGTCTTTTGTGTGACTATTGATCATCCAATGGCCACTTGAATTTTATATTTGTGTGGCCTTTTGTAACATTTAGTCACACAAAGCATGTTTGTTTTGTGTATTTAGTCACATACAATTAATCATAAAGTGGCCAAAAGTGTTAATAAGTGTGACCATATTGTGTTTAAAGTGAAGAAACGTGTATTTTGTGTGACTATTGATCATCCAATGGCCAAATGAATTTTATGTTTGTGTGGCCTTTTCTAACATTTAGTCACACAAAGCATGTTTGTTTTGGGTATACAGTCACATACAATTAACCATAAAGTGGCTAAAAATGTTAATAAGTGTGACCATATGGTGTTTAAAGTGAAGAAATGTGTGTTTTGTATGACTATTGATCATCCAATGGCCACTTGAATTTTATGTTTGTGTGGCCTTTTCTAACATTTAGTCACACAAAGCATGTTTCTTTTGGGTATTTAGTCACATACAATTAATCATAAAGTGGCCGAAAGTGTTAATAAGTGTGACCATATGGTGTTTTAAGTGAAGAAATGTGTGTTTTGTGTGACTAATGATCATCCAATGGCCACATGAATTTTATATTTGTGTGGCCTTTTCTAACATTTAGTCGCACAAAGCATGTTTGTTTTGTGTATTTAGTCACATACAATTAAGCATAAAGTGGCCAAAAGTGTTAATAAGTGTAACCATATGGTGTTTCAAGTGAAAAAATGTGTTTTGTGTGACTATTGATCATCCAATGGCCACATGAATTTTATGTTTGTGTGGCCTTTTCTAACATTTAGTCACACAAAGCATGTTTGTTTTATGTATTTAGTCACATGCAATTAAGCATAAAGTGGCCAAAAGTGTTAATAAGTGTGACCATATAGTGTTTTAAGTGAAGAAATGTGTGTTTTGTGTGACTATTGATCATCCAATGGCCACATTAATTTTATGTTTGTGTGGCCTTTTCTAACATTTAGTCACACAAAGCTTGTTTGTTTTGTGTATTTAGTCACATAAAAATTAAGCATAAAGTGGCCAAAAGTGTTAATAAGTGTGACCATATGGTGTTTAAAGTGAAGAAATGTGTGTTTTGAGTGACTATTGATCATCCAATGGCCACATGAATTTTATGTTTGTGTGTCCTTTTCTAACATTTAGTCACACAAAGCATGTTTGTTTTGGGTATTTAGTCACATACAATTAAGCATAATGTAAGATATTGGATTTCACAAACACACTAAACCATGATCAAAGTATGCGTTTAAGTATGTTAGAGAGAAAGTTCTAGTGAGAGAGTGGAAGAGAGTTGGGAACTATAGTGAGAGAAAGGAAAATATTATTATGAGCTCCAACCCTCTACCTTGGGAGGTAGAGGGTATTTATAGTTTTACAATAAAACGCCACACAACGGATTGTGGATCAGGCATACAGTGGGTAAAGACCCGTCCGTCCTCCACGGTGTTACTTAACTAAATACTACTTAACTTAAAATAACTACGACTACGAGCTTTCTAACGAATACATATACTTGAGGTGACCGACTCTTTAATACCTGGAATTTCTAATTCCTAACAATCTCCCCCTAAGGGAGGTCACCTCAATCATGTACCAAAATTACATTGAATACAAATAGATATTACATTAATAATTGTTCTTGCATTCTTGATGTAGTACTTTGCTCCTTAGCTCGTAGTCATTGATTCTTCACATTGCATGTTTGGTTACTCCAAGTGGAGGTCTTTAACTGATCCACGTGATAACAAATTTGAGCCAGCTTTTGATATCATCAGCTATCAAAAATCTCTGAGACATCCATTGTGGTGTTGGTATTATGTGATGTTGTGACTTTAGGATCGACATGCTCACATTCTGGATCATGATATCTTCTCATCAGAGTAGCGGAAGCTTTCGTTGAATCATGATATTGGCAGCAGCGTAGCAGAAGCATGGAGTGAAAATATCAGAGTTATTGATGCACTAATCATGATTTCTTTATAGATGAATGTGTAGAGTGAGCATGAGGCTATGGAATGACCGCTACATTTTGATCAGCTGCAAACACCGGGTGTACCTGCATACAACAGTTAGCAATAAATCGCACGAAAGTGTCTTTGATCACTTTCGTCGAATTGAGGTACACGGCCCACGGTTCCCCGTTGATCAGTACAAGTATTGCCTGTGATCAGGTATAATTCCGAAGAATTTCCTTGACAGGGTTTCGCAGCTGCTCAAGCTGTTCTCAAACCGGAACGTCTCAAAGAAGACAACACGGAGTGAGTGAACCAGCGAATAGAAATTCACTGATTGATGAAAAGATATTTGAAAAACAATCGTGTATTGCTCAATAGAAATTGTTTTTGCAATACAACGAAGGTTTTAATGAACATCAATTATCAATCATAAAACACCTTATGATTTGAAATATTCGTACACGGTCGATGTGCTAAAGAAAAGAGTTTTTAAGCACAATGACCGGTTTTTCAAAGGTATCCGTCAATCCATAACCTGAACCAGGATTGATTCAAGATATTGAATCGCCCCATTGTTTCTGTTCAGTTGTCACATGGTTGATCTATATAATAGATCTCACATGCCACCCACCAGGAGCTTGTTAGATGTTGGCTCCAGAAGGCTTTCCATCTTCATTGTGAATATGTAAACACATCACTCAGATGTTCTGGCAATACCACAAGGATAATGCGTAGGACTCAAGATATAATCTCTCTTTCCACATTGTGTGAAACAGAGAGTCTTCATTGAAAGTGTCCTAATGAGATTTATTGATGATCTCGTGGCTCTAGACTCATTTTGTGCATATTTGGTTCCTGTGCAGGAGACTAGGGAGAGGGTCTCCTTCTTCAATATCAACAATCTCTAAGAGAAAGTCGATAGATAATGTCGGTTCCCCGTGAGAATGAAACAAGTCCTTTTAAGAGGAACTTGAGTGGTTTGGAAAGTTGAAGTGCAGTGCGTCACTGGGTCCATGACGTCTTGTCTTCAATACCGATGTTACCATCAGTAGCATATGAATTGATCCCGGTATCTGCCCTAAGGTTGAATATATGGAGGGCTATTTGTTTTCACCCTTTTCTCATTTAATTCTTTTTAATTCTTCAACCCCTTCAGTGCTTACCGAGACTTCATAGCTAGAACCTTGTTGGGTTTATTCCAGTACTAACTCAGTCTCAGTCCGCACTCTTCTCATATCTCATTTTTCTCCTTTTATCATCATACCTAAGGACTTCTACACTAACTAGTGGATTGTCCCTGGGTAGATCCCTCCGGTTCTGGCGGATCATGGGAACCAATACCTAACCTTATCATCCTTATATCACCGTACATAAAGTAAAGTTGGTCGGTCAATTTGGTATTGTTCATCTGCCATTGGAACCAATTGAAAACCATTTGAAAATCAATCCAGATACTTGTGATATATTATCAAAACATTTTGTACCTGAATTGTTTTTGATATTTTTAGAACAAGTGCTCCCCCTCAACATGTGCATCAAATGTTTGAAATCGTTTTGCACACGGAGGCAAGAGGAAGAATTTACTTCTTTGATTACCATTTTCTAAAAGATATCAACATCACTTCCCTGATCAAATCAAGAAGATAAAGCATTTCCGGGAAGGATGAGGTTTTCATAAGTTTGCTCCCCCTCAATATGTGCCTCGAGATTTGAAAAAGAGTTTTGCACATACTAGAGGGAACCTGCACATTGAGATAAGTGATCACGTTTCAAATCATAGGTTTAAGATAGATGCTCCCCCTCAACATGTGCATGGAAAATTTGAAATCGTTTGTCACATGTGGGAAGGATAGCATGTACATCCTTATAAAACCATTTACCGAATTATCAGTTTAAATCCAATTTAAATCACACATTCTCCCCCGATCACAATTATCAACTCATTTGAAATTTGTGATTTCTTATTGATTTAAATTGATTTTGAAAGCTTTTAAGGGGAATTGTGTCTTGATTATGAAAGCGTTTTGACTGATAAGGATCGGATTTTAAAACTTTAAAAACTCCATTGATAAAACATGCATGTATATCTTTTGAAAACAATTTAATGCCAAATAACTTTTTAAATTAATTGAAATCATTCTCCCCCTCAATCAATGACATAGGTTGTTGATTGAGAGATTGATATTTTGACAAATAAGTCCAGATGATTATCAAAGATAGAGTTCGAGTTATTTTTCAAAACAATTTGTTTTCAGTAGATAACATGTTAATAGAATCAGAGCATGGAATTTGGTTGATAAGAAGGCTTGAATGTTCAAACAAATTCTCAAATCTTGAAAAACATGAAAAAGCATGGCTCTGTTCTATCTTTGAAAAGCGGGTTACTGCCTGAAATGACAATAAACCATTTTTTCTCTTTCTCCCAAAAATAATTTTTTGATTTTTGATTTTTTTTTTTTTTATATTAAGAATTCGAACAACATCTAAAGTCCTGTGTCATTCTTTGAATGACAGCACATAGACCGTAGATATTGTCGAACCGAGAAAAAGCATAACAAATTGACAATATTTTTTGAAGATTTTTCGAATTTTTCAGATTTTTATGGATTTTGAAGGTTTTATATTTTTCTATTTTATTTTTGAAGGTTTTATAATTTTGTATTTTGTTTTTCGAATAGATATATACAAGAGATAGATGAAGATAGACCTTTACTCCTCGTCTTCCTCCTGAAGACATTTGAGTGTTTCTGGTTGAAGGCTTTTCAAGCCAAGACGTGGAAGAATAAACTCAAAACGTTCTCTTGGAAGAGCTTTGGTGAAGATGTCTGCTAACTGATATTCAGACCTCACAAAATAGAGTTCCACCACACCTTTTTCCACTTGTTCCCTAATGAAATGATGTCGAATGTCGATATGCTTTGCTCTTGAGTGTTGAACGTTGTTGCATGAGAGAGCAATAGCACTTTTATTATCACAGTACAGAGGGATTTTGTTGAATTCAAAGCCATAGTCAGATAATTGAGATCTCATCCATAAGATTTGAGCACAACAGGATGACATGGCTATGTATTCAGCCTCTTTAGAGGAAATAGAAGTACTCATTTGCTTCTTTGAAGACCATCTCACAAGCTTATCACCCAAAAACTGAGCACCTCCAGATGTACTTCGACGAGTATCTTGACACCCTGCATGATCAGCATCTGCATAGGCTGTTAGTGTCATGCCGGTGTCCTTCGGGTACCAAAGACCCATATTGATGGTTCCTTGGAGATACCGAAAGACCCGTTTAACCGCTTCAAGGTGCTTTTTAGTAGGCTTAGCCTGGTATCTAGCACACATGCACACAGCGAACAAGATGTCTGGTCTTCTAGCTGTGAGGTACATCACGGATCCAATCATACTACGATATTTTGTTTGTTTAATCATGATCCCTGAGTGGTCCTCATCTAGTTTGGTTCGATCAATCATGGGAGTGTCAATAGGGTCACTTGAATCAAATCCAAATTTCTTTAAGATCTCAGTTGCATATTTAGATTGATTTATGAAAATGCCTCCGGGACTTTGCGAAATTTGTAATCCCAAGAAAAATGACATTTGTCCCATCATTGACATTTGAAATTTTGAACTCATTTCATTTGAAAAACGATCACATTCCATTGGGTCTGTCAAGGCAAAAATAATATCATCAACATAAATTTGAACATGAATTAAATGTTTGCCTGACTTCCTGGTGAACAATGTTGGATCAACTGCTCCTTTGCTAAATCCGGTTGATAGAAGAAACTTTGACAGTGTATCCTACCATGCCCTTGGAGCTTGCTTTAAACCGTAAAGGGCCTTCTTCAAACGATAAACGTGAGTAGGAAGCTCTTGATTTACAAATCCTTCAGGTTGGCTGACGTAGACGACTTCTTTAAGGTCTCCGTTCAGAAATGCCGTCTTCACATCCATCTGATAGACTACCATGTTCTTACTAGCAGCATTAGCCAGAAAGATTCTGATTGCCTCGATTCGAGCAACTGGAGCAAAAGATTCTTCAAAGTCAATACCCTCCTCTTGACGGTATCCTTTAGCAACTAATCGAGCCTTGTTCTTCAACACATCACCATGCTCATCAAGTTTCACTTTGAAGATCCATTTAAGAGCAATAATCATTGCACAGTCTGGAGCAGGTACTAACTCCCATACATCAAGTCGATCAAACTCATGAATTTCATCTTGCATGGCATTGAACCAGCTATCTTCATTCATGGCAGTTTTAACATCTTTTGGTTCGATCTTAGATAGTACGGAGTTGAAGAAGCACCATAAGGCATCGGTAGCAAGTTGTTTCCGTGTTGATACAGGACGAGAGGGATTTCCAATGATGTTGTCTAGTGGATGATCGTGAGTCCATTTTCTAAGGTGTTCATGTGGCAGTTGTTGAGGGACTGAGGTAGCAGAGTCGATGTCTCCTGAAGAAGATGGTTCTGATGATGATTCAGGAGCAAATATGTTTTCAAATGCAGCATCTTCAGGAGTAGCAAAGGGATTAACTTCATCATTGATGCCATAAACAATGCCATGATGTACATTTGAAGAATGATGATTTGTTGATGAGACTGAAGGATCAGCAGTAGGCGCTTCTTGACTTAAAGATATTGAGACTGAGGGATTGACTTCATTCACAGAAATATGAGCAGCCTCTGTTGTAGGGATCGACACCTCATTAGTACTTGGATCATAAAGTTCATCAAACATAGGATCAAACAATTTCATTAAATCATCTTCAGATGGAGGTACATATGGAGTTTCTTGAGAGGAGTTTGGAACAAGGGATGAACCAATGGGACTGTTTTGAAGTGCGGGTCCTGAACTGGATTGTCCAGGAGCCATTTGACCGGTCAGCTCATCAAACGTAACGTGAATTGTTTCCATGATATTTCGGGTTCTTTTGTTGTAGATTCGGTATCCCTTTTTGTTTGGTGCATACCCTACAAAAACTCCAATGTCTGCTTTAGCTCTAAGTTTGCCTAAGTCTTGACCCTCATTAGTTGGATAACACAATGCACCAAACACACGAAGGAAAGAGAGATTAGGTTTTCTGTTGTGGACAAGTTCATATGGAGTTTTTCCATGAATAGTGTGAATCAGGGAACGATTTTGTGTGTAGCATGCAGTGGCAATAGCTTCAGCCCAGAGAAACATTGGAACCTTTGAGTAAATCAGCATTGTTCTAGCTGCTTCTACAAGAGTTCGATTTCGTCTTTCAACTACACCGTTCTGTTGAGGAGTTCGTGGAACACTTCTTTGATGGCTGATTCCAATGCTTTCATAAAATTCACTAAGTTGTTTGTTAACAAACTCAGTACCATTGTCTGTTCGGATAATTCTGACGGTTTTGTTAAGTCGAACCTGCAGCAGTTTGATGAGTTTGATGATGATATCAGGAGTTTCATACTTTGTCCTTAAGAACTTGACCCAGGTGAATCTAGAGTAATCATCAACCACAACTAACACATATTTCTTCCCAACGATATTCTGCACTCTCATTGGACAACATAAATCCATATGAATTGTATGAAGAACTTCTGTGACAGAGTTAGTAGGTTTGGGTTTATGGGCATACTTCTTGCTTTTTCCCAATTGACATGCTGAACAAAGATGATCCTTTTCATACTTGAGTCTAGGTAAACCTACAACTAAGTCCTTTCTGGTGAGATCATTGATGGTGCCGAAGTTCAGGTGATTGAGACGACGATGCCATAACCATGACTTTGTTTTAGAAGCCTTTGACAGCAAGCAAATTGGTGAAGACTTCATCATATCTTCGATAGAGATGGTTTATAGATTAGAACCACGTGAACCTCTTAAAAGTTCCTTACCATCAAGTTCTCTAACGAAGCAGGTATGTTTTCTGAAGGCTACTTCTAGATCAGAATCGCAGAATTGACCAACAGAGAACAAGTTGTGACCAAGACCTTCCACATAGTATACTCTAGAGATGACACTATCACCCACAACATAATCACCATAACCCATAATTGCACCGAAATGATCATTTCCGAATCTAACTGTCCCGATGAATTTGCTCACGAAGTTCATGAGCCGTGACCGGTCACCAGTCATATGCTTGGAACAACCTGAGTCCAGGTACCACAGAACGATTTGAACGATCTGCAGTTGAACACAGAAAAGAATGGATAACTGGATAATTGGGATCCCCATGCAAGAATGGGTTCCATTTGGTTAGTAACACTGGATGGAACACCCACATCAGAAATAGACGCATTCATATCAGAAAATAAGGCAATGGAATCATTGTGAATAGATGCAGTACTAGTGTCTGTATTAGCCCTGTTCACAGTGTGTTCACTTCTTAAGGGAATAGATCTACCAGTAGGCATCCATTTTCTAGTGGGCATTGTCTGATTATTCTTACGACCAACAGGTATCCAATAATAGCCTATTTTGCTAAATGTTCTTCCTGTGGGTTTCCACTATTTTCTAACTTTCTTACGTTTTTGCCTTTTAGCCTTCTTAGCATGATTTTTAGCATTAACAATATTAATTGGATAATTAACATCATTAGGCAAAACATTAACATCACATTCATGATTAGAAACAGAATTCAAGCAGACATTAATACAAGGTTTGCAAATAGTATCAGAATTCGAATTAATTACAGTACGCCTATGGCTAATACTAGAATCAACACGATTCGTTTTATTCGGCTCAAACTTAAAGTTCCTAGGTAGGTCTTCTACTTTCTTCCAATGCACATTCTTAGCTTGCGAGGTCGTGTCCTTCCTTGTATTGTCTTGAGACTTTGACCTGCTTGCTTTAATATCATTGATTACTCCTGTAGAGGGAATGGGAACATTAGTTGGTTTGGCTACTATTTGCTTCACCTGTTTAGATGTGCTGGGATCTGAGCTACATGCAGGCACACTAAGATTAACTTTTTTAACACTTGAATAGCTGGGATTTGAACACCTAGAGGGCACACTCGAGTTCACATTCTTAGCACTAACAGATTTGAAATCTGAACTACTTGAAGGCACATTAGGGTTCACATTCATAACATTTGGCATTGAGTGACTTGCATGCTTGGCACTAGGCATAGAACACGGTATCAAGGGATTGACTTGCTCACCTAAGGTTTTAGGACATATTGTAATTAGGCATTCTAGAAGTTCTTGAGATCGTTTGGCATATAAGCATGCATGGCCAATTGCATTATCATCTGGTTTCTCTAACTTATCCTCTTCTACAATCTCACGGAGACATTCTAGGCTGTCTTTAAGGTATGAGAAATATGTTTGAATAGCAGGTTTGTTATTCCTAAGATGAGGAGGAACATATTTCACAGACAAAGCATATTTATTACAGACATGTACCTTTGATACACCATTCTCCCCATTGGTCATTGGCATCTTCCCTTTCACCTGACTCTTCAGATTCTCAATTTCCTTTTGTAACGAGGCTACTGTTTCGTTATTTTTGTTACGAGTGACCTTTATAGATTCAAATAATTCATTGAAATGACGTTTAACCTTTTCATTTTCTTCAAGAAAAACCTCATTTTCCTTTTGTAAAGCATTTACTAAGTTTTGAAGATGAAAGTTTTGAGAATTCTGAGAATCTAAAGGAGGAGGCATTTGGGGACCAGTCACATTGTTCGTTTGACCCTTTAATTGAGAGATTTGGTCCTTCAACTTTCTGATCGTGTTGCAATGAGCTTGAATCTGTTCATCACGTTTGTTAATTTGAAAAACTGCATCAAACTCTGGTGCATCAGAGGATGTCTTGATATTTGAAGTTTTGACATTTTCTTTAAGATGTTGATATTTTAGTTGTAAGTTAAAATGCTCAACTTCTAGTTTAGAAAAATGTTTAACCAAATTGTCATGATCATCCAGTTCAATTTTCTCATTTAGTTCAGAATTTGTTTTTTCAAGCTCAATGACACGATCATGAGAGACTTTCAAAGCAACAGACAGTTCATGGAATCGAGAAGCAGTAATAGAACAGTTAGTAGCAGTGTAGAACACATCTTGAGCAATACATTCAGAAATCAGGTTCTCATTTAGTGTATGCAAGTTCTTCCTCTCAATCTCATTATATTTTAGTGCTCGCTCATAGTCACTAACCTCAACTATCATTGCATCAAATTCCTTTTCCATTCCCTTAATATCAGTATCTATCCCCTTTTTAAGACTCTCAAAGTGATCTTTTAGAAGTTTAAAGAAAGGCATGACCTCAGTTAAATAGCATTCTTTCATTTGCTCAAAACCCCTTTCACCTTCAGTTATACCAGTGGGTGTGATCCTTTTCTTGCAAGTTTTCTCAAAATCAACAAATAGTTGAAAGATAACATATTGGCTAATTAAGGTCTTGCTTTTAGTGGCAATTGTTCTAGGAACAAGATGCATTGGTGTATTAGGAGGATACACAGTCGCTCTAGGCATTTTCCAAAGGGGAGGGTTTGTTTCAACAATATTTTCAGCTTTCTGCTTATCTAGATCCATTTTCCAAAAGACTTGTTCGGGAGTCAACAATGTCTGAGGCTTAAACTTGTTCAAGGAAATCCAGTTTTCCTTCTTATAATCATGGGGTGTGATCTTTATTTTCTTCTCTTTACATTTAGGATCATCTAATTTCTTGTTCATCTTTTCCCTAGTGACTTCATCTGATTTCTTATCTTCCTCAGTGCACTCAACGCAACTAGGTTTCTGTCTAGGTTTAAGGATTTCATTGCCATCATAAAGCACCTTATGAGCGTTTCTAGCCTTTTTAATAACCTCTGGATTTGGTTCCTTAATAAGGGGAATGCTATGCTTATCTCTTAAGACTCTATGCTTAGTGATCATGTGAGCAGTCTGAATGGTGTTCCCTTGTATGTACAACTTGTTTTCAAGTTTGTTTTTCAAAGTTTTCAGATTAGAAAAATCTTTCAAGAGTTTTGATTCCTTTGTATTAAATTCTTGCTTAAGCATTTTCACATTTTCTTGAAGTTCTTGTTTTTGCTTAGCAGTTTTAGAAATCTTTTCTTGCAAGGAATTTAACTCTTGTTTTAATACTTCTTCTCGAAAATTACTTTTTCTAATGAATGTACGCACTTGGTCATCCATTTCCTGCTCACGAGTGGTCATGATCTGTGCTAAACCAGTCAAGTCTAATCACACAAGCTAGCCACTTGTGAATGGCTAACCGTAATAGACTTAAAACTGCTTAAAACACAAATACAATGAAGATCAGAGAATATAGTGGATTCCCGGGTCGTTATGTCCCACGGAGACTCAATGGTGTGTAAACACTTGATCAGACGATAGAATGATCACTAAGGATAGTGATCGGAAAGGATTTGGATGGATAATTACACTACTGAAAAAGTTTATAAAATAAAGCGACTTAAATGCAAATTAAGAAAATTAAAAAGATAAAATATATTAAATAAACGCTATCACTATTTTTACAGATCGATGAACATTTATTTTATAAAACAAAATAACTTAAATAAACTATTTTAATTAAAACGTAAACCTAAATAAACTTAAAACGTAACCTAAAATGAAAACGAGCGTTACGTGTAAAAATAACGCTGGAGCGCAAGCAAAAACGTAAAATTATTGAAATAAAAGGCCTACGAGTGTAAAACTAATTTTATTACATACTATATGATAAAAGAAAATTTTAGAAAAAAGATTTATATTTTTTTGACTTTTATATTTTTTATTATGAATTAATTAAAATTTTACACTAATTAAATGTTTAAAAATACTAAAACTAATGAGAAAAATCTGAAACTTTTTTATAAAATACTTAATACTAATACAAATTTATGAAAATTGCAAAAGTTGAAAAAGCTATTAAAAATAAGCTGGAAATAAGCTATTTGCTACGTTTAAGCTTATTGTGGAAAACGTGGTTATATATTAAGTTGTGTAAGGTTTTAACGAGAAAGACCCAAGGGCGCAATGGCATACAGGTACACCACTATCATCCTCTTGAGGGAGAGGTCTCAGGTTCGACCCCTGCCTCTCCCTTTTTGCAAAACATTTTTATTTTTGGAATTTTTCTTTAGAAACTTATTAAGCACAAGAAATTAAGCACTTTTTATAACTACAAGTTTTTATGAAAAGTACTAATAAGCTCTGTAAGAGCTTATTATTCTCAACAGTGGCCAAAAATATAAATAAGCATAAGTGTTAAGCCAAGATGGCTAATAAGCTAATGAAATAAGCAAAGGAAATTGGAATAAAGCTAAACACTGAAAATAAGCTAATATTACAACTGAAAAGAGCATAAAGACTTAAAAATAAGCACTGAATAAGCAACATGAACCAAATAAGCAACTCAGTTAACTTAAGTAACCAAACAGGTTTTGGGACAACTTTGAAGGCTAATTTGTGCTTATGTAATAAGCTTGGAAATAAAAATAAGCACTGAGATTAGCAAGTATACCAGCTCAGTTCTCTAAAAAGCTAATTTTCAAAGGTTGGCTTCCATTGATAAGCTTGTGAGAAGCTTTAGAAAAAACTGATAAATACTGATTAATTGGTGTACACAGTGAATTGGACAAGATAAAAAACTATTTGCAGGCTTATCAAATAAGCTATTAAGGTAAAAATAAGAACTGAACTAGAGAGACAGCTAGGTGGGCTATCCAAAAAGCTAATTTACACAAATTTTGGCTAACTGATAAGCTCTTAATGAGCTTATGAAACTGTATAGCTAACTGTGTGCACAGAACATTTTTTGACTTTTTAATTTACACTATATATTTGACTTTTATGAACTTTAGATTGATTTAATAGACTGAATATGTTATAATAAGTTGAAATGAGATGAGATTAAGCTAGAGTACTAAGTTACAAGCTATTTTGATGAATTTGACACTCTATATCCTAACAGTTAGCTTTTAAAATGAGATTAAACATGATTTTGACTTATTTAACTAATGAGGACTAGATTTTATTGCTGCACTAAACTATTAGATACTAAAGTGACATGAAACAAGTACAGACAACAACTCAACTGGCCTTAAGCTCAGTTAACTGAGCAAATCCAAACACTACTTATGAAGGCAGTTTTGAAGCTTTTGTGGTTAAAACAAGTTTGTAAACTAAGAGAGCTATTAATTAGCTGATATTAACTATATTTAAACAGTATTATGCCAAAATTAACAAGATTATAGAACTAATATTAAGAAATGCAAATTTCAAAGATTGGCTTACAAATTGAAATTCAAGCACAGGACATGGAACCAAAGCCTGAGATCACTCTTATAGCTTTCCACAAAGCTCTATACCAAATAGCAATCCAAATTCAACATTGCTTCAGTCTCTTAATCATTGCCCAATAGATTTTTTATTTTCCACTAATTATTTGGAATTTTTGTGAATTTCTGAATTGTGAGTCTAAACTGGATTTGAAGGTTTCTAATAGCTTATAAGAGCTTTAGAGAAATCTTATATGAGCTTTTGAGTCCACTACAACAACTGACAACAACATTGACACATTTTTAGATTTGAACTTGAAATTTGAAAATGCACAAACTGAAATCAAACTGGAAACTTTAAATTGCTTATTGAAAAAGAGTTACAATACACTGAGATTACTTATTTAAAAGCTTGAAAGATTAAACAAACACTGGAAAGTTTAAAAACTTAAAACGACATTACCTAAACTAAAATTACACTAACTGCCTTCTCCTCTCCTTCTTTTTCTTTCTTTATAGCCTTTTTAGGCTCCCCAGATGCTTCTGAGTTTATCCCACCACCATTGGATCTCTGTAACACATCCTAGCCATCAATTTTACTTTTGGCGCCAAAAAAGTCTTGGCAGGTTCTTTGCATTAATTGAAGTTTGGTTGGATGTGGAGGTGGAGGGAAGTTAGTAACAGGTGTAAAGGGTGAGGTGGAAAGGTAAAGAAGTGGAGAAAAAGTGGTAAATACCACTGGTTTTGGGTTTACAGTGGGGAAGGAGGAGAAGCTACAGTGGAGGCGGTTTTCTGTTTTTTAAACTTTGGGCCGGGTTGTGTTTTGGGCCTGGTTTGGGTTGACTGGATATTGGATAATATATAAGGTCCGTTTGGTTTAAATAAGCACAAGGACCAATATTGCAATTTATGAATTCTTGAAGGGCTGATCCTGTCACTTTTCCAAAGATATAATAAGGACTAATTCTGCCAAACTTTAATAATACAAGGACCATTTTTGATAAAATCCAATTTTTTAAATGTATAAGGACCAAAACTGTCAAGTTTGAAACTTTAAGGACCTAACTTGTAATTTTCCAAAAGTTTATCATAAGGACCAATTTTGTCATTTATTAATAGTACAAGGTTAAAATTTGATAATTTTCACTTTTTAAATTAACCAAGGACTATATTTGACAATTTTCAAAGTTTAGGGACTAAAGTTGTCATTTTGTGATTTTTGAACTTTAAAGGGTTTGTTTTGACAACTTTTGAATCTTATGGACCTTAAATGACTTTTTACAAGTTTTTGAATTACCAGGGACTAATTTTGACAACTTTTGTAACTTGGGGGACTAAAACTGCCAATTATGCAAACTTGATACGTTTTTCATCAGATTTTGATGTTTTTGCATTTAAAACATATAAAACACTTGTTTGTGATATTTTTATCATTTTGATATGTTTCTGAGTGTTTTCAGATGTTTTTGGCATTCTAACAGTATAAAAATGATGAGTATTTAGACGCTCATCAGGTCAACTCAAATTTTGCACGTTGTTCATAAATGGCAACACGTTCTTTATAGGCATTTAGTTCAGAAATTACAGAATCATCAGGGGCACATGCAGTGTATTCATCAAAAACATAGTCACTATTGACTGCAGAAGATGTATCACTTGGTACAACTTCACTTTCACTTTGTTTCACATATTGATCATATGGGATGATAAGGTTTTAAAAGGTACCATTTTGAGGGGTCGTTTTAGCCCTTATTTGATCACTTTTGTATCCGTTATTGCTTAATTTCGTTCCTTTTCACTTTTTAGGTCTCTTGAAGGCAAAATGCTGGAATGACACTTATTTGGACGAAAAGGCGCGAATATACGAAGAAAATGGCCAAAGTCAAGAATCGAGCCACTCAGACTGCTGGAACTGATGGGGACGGCGTCAGGTGTTAACTGCGACGCCGTCGCATCACTTTTGTGACGGCTCAGTAGCCAAATTGCTCATTTACAAGTGACGGCGTCGGGCTTTAAAAGAGTAGACCGTCGCAACTCAGACGGCCTAGATGTGACCCAGACGGTGTCAGAAGCTGAAGAGGACGGCGTCACGGACATAAGGTGCCGCCGTCGCAAGGTTAACGTGGCCAAGACGAAAACCTAATGACGGCGACACGACGGCGACACGAAACATAAGGTGACGCCGTCGCATATGTAATCTTATATATAGAATCCGAATTTTTCAGTTTTAGAGAGAGTCTTTTGGAGTGAAAACCTAAAACCGAACCTAAGGTGTCTTGTACAGTATTTTAGGGTTTTAAACCCTATCTTACATCAAGATAAGTATTTACTTCATTAATTCAATTATGTCTTTGATTATTTGTGTGTATGCTTGCATGTTCTCCATGTCCGGCTAATTTATTTGTGTGTTTGCTTAGGAAGTATGAAACTTAATTATTGAATATTGATTGGTTGTTTCTTATCTTAGTTGATTAATGATCTAGTAATGCGATAGGTCATTCGTTGTGTACTTAATGCTTGATTCATCTTTGTGAACCTTTGAATATGATTACCTGAGTAGTTGTAGGCTAAATTATCCAAAGAGTGCCTTAGAGTAAGAGTTTATCATCCCTAGTGGGTTTTGTAGACGAGACCCTTTGGTAAGTTCAAAGAGTTAGGGAGAAACACATACCCTACAACTTTAGACACACAACGCAACTAAGAATAAGGACGTGACAACTCAACCATCAATAGGAGATAATTAAGGAGTAGTATAACCTAAGTAAACACATCTTTAAACTATCATACGAGCACACATTAATTAGACATAGACTCCCACAACCTTAGTTTAGATAATTAGATAATAGTAGAGTAATCGGTAGAAATACCAACCCCCCAAATCCAATACCCGAGATTCGTACCTTTCCATTTCATAAAATATAAAAATACAAAAAAATAATCTTCCTCAACCTTAACCTTAGCGTAGTAACTTCTTACTAGCATTCCTATTCCCCTAGAGAACGATATCGATACCCGTGGCTTACCCTAATTACTACACTACAATGATTAGGTTCACTGCCTAGGGTGTTATAAAACTTGCTCGAGGAAAAGGAAGTTCCTTTGACCCCGAACGACGCGTGTAGCGTTATCAAGTTTTTGGCGCCGCTGCTGGGGAATAGAATAGCTAGTTAGTAGTCCACCTCGTTTAGGTTCTTTGCTTGATTCCTATCAAGTAAAATTTTCTCATTTTTTAGCTTTCTCTTAGTCTATCCCCCTTCTTCGTGACCTTTGTTCGTAACACCCATCACTTTTCATCATGGAGGATGATAACCAACCACCACTCATCAACCCACCACCAAATGACCCGCCAAGAGCCCGTACTCTTGGTGAATACTCAAGACCAAGCCATCGAGGCTATAGGAACACCATTGAGCTTCCCGACCAAGCCCAAACTACGGCCCTGCGATCCGACACCATCCGGTTGGTGCAAAACGGATGTGCATTCCATGGACTTCGTTCCGAAGATCCAAATCAGCATCTGAGGGATTTCCTCAAAATTGTCGATTCCATCGACCTTGATGCTACTACTCGGGAGACCACGCGCCTGCGTCTCTTCCAATTCTCTCTACGGGACCAAGCTAGTAATTGGCTTGAGCGACTTCCCGCCGGCTCCATCTCAAGTTGGGATGATCTTACCTCGCTTCCTTGCTCAATTTTTCCCACCGGGGAGAACCACTAAACTTAGGCGAGACATCTTGACGTTCCAGCAGCTCCAAGGTGAGTCTCTTTACAAAGCATGGACTCGATTTAAGGAACTACTCCGTAGACTTCCACACCATGGCATTGATCTTTGGCTTCAAATCCAAATCTTCTATGATCATACCGATTTCATCACTCGACGATCCATTGATCGAGCCACCGGTGGAAGGCTCAGCGACTTTAACGCAGAGAAATCATGGGATATTATAGAGGAGCTTGCCGATCAAAGCTACGAAGATTGGAGTGAATCTCCCGAAACTCCGATTAACGTGGTTAATGCCATATCCACTCCTTCTGAATCCTCCGATACACTCGAGGAGCAATTGAGTGCCATCGAGAGAGGAATTGATTATCTTATGGAAAGGCCACCGAGCTAGTTACCTAGCAGCTCACTACTTTAGCCATACTAGTATCTTCTAAACCTAAACTTCGGTTTCTAGTTACGGTACCACACCTTCAGATGCCTCATCAAGGAATTTAGCTCAGGTACGAAACATTTCTCTGAGTGGAACCTCGACGACCTTGCAGTTCTACAGAGCGGATTCAAATCACCAAGAG
>BPTQ01000008.1:120746675-120788469 GCA_019973895.1 Chrysanthemum seticuspe
GTTAATGAGTGTTTATCTTCCATTTCCGATTTGTTATATTTCATATACACCCGATAGAGATGTGAGTATCCAAACACCCCATGTGAGGTGCTAGTATGTGATTTCCGTGCTTGTTATGACTTTTGCGGGGCTTATATGTGTTGTGGACCGTTTTGAATTAATGCTTCATGACCCCTAACTTATAAATTAATTGGCTAAAAGCACATTTTCTTGAGGACAAGCAAATAACAAGTGTAGGGATATTTGATAAGGTTTTAAAAGGTACCATTTTGAGGGGTCGTTTTAGCCCTTATTTGATCACTTTTGTATCCGTTATTGCTTAATTTCGTTCCTTTTCACTTTTTAGGTCTCTTGAAGGCAAAATGCTGGAATGGCACTTATTTGGACGAAAAGGCGCGAATATACGAAGAAAATGGCCAAAGTCAAGAATCGAGCCACTCAGACTGCTGGAACTGAAGGGGACGGCGTCAGGTGTTAACTGCGACGCCGTCGCATCACTTTTGTGACGGCTCAGTAGCCAAATTGCTCATTTACAAGTGACGGCGTCGGGCTTTAAAAGAGTAGACCGTCGCAACTCAGACGGCCTAGATGTGACCCAGACGGCGTCAGAAGCTGAAGAGGACGGCGTCACGGACATAAGGTGACGCCGTCGCAAGGTTAACGTGGCCAAGACGAAACCCTAATGACGGCGACACGACGGCGACACGAAACATAAGGTGACGCCGTCGCATATGTAATCTCATATATAGAATCCGAATTTTTCAGTTTTAGAGAGAGTCTTTTGGAGTGAAAACCTAAAACCGAACCTAAGGTGTCTTGTACAGTATTTTAGGGTTTTAAACCCTATCTTACATCAAGATAAGTATTACTTCATTAATTCAATTATGTCTTTGATTATTTGTGTGTATGCTTGCATGTTCTCCATGTCCGTCTAATTTATTTGTGTGTTTGCTTAGGAAGTATGAAACTTAATTATTGAATATTGATTGGTTGTTTCTTATCTTAGTTGATTAATGATCTAGTAATGCGATAGGTCACTCGTTGTGTACTTAATGCTTGATTCATCTTTGTGAACCTTACAATATGATTACCTGAGTAGTTGTAGGCTAAATTATCCAAAGAGTGCCTTAGAGTAAGAGTTTATCATCCCTAGTGGGTTTTGTAGACGAGACCCTTTGGTAAGTTCAAAGAGTTAGGGAGAAACGCATACCTTACAACTTTAGACACACAACGCAACTAAGAATAAGGACGTGACAACTCAACCATCAATAGGAGATAATTAAGGAGTAGTATAACCTAAGTAAACACATCTTTAAACTATCATACGAGCACACATTAATTAGACATAGACTCCCACAACCTTAGTTTAGATAATTAGATAATAGTAGAGTAATCGGTAGAAATACCAACCCCCCAAATCCAATACCCGAGATTCGTACCTTTCCATTTCATAAAATATAAAAATAAAAAAAAATAATCTTCCTCAACCTTAACCTTAGCGTAGTAACTTCTTACTAGCATTCCTATTCCCCTAGAGAACGATATCAATACCCGTGGCTTACCCTAATTACTACACTACAACGATTAGGTTCACTGCCTAGGGTGTTATAAAACTTGCTCGAAGAAAAGGAAGTTCCTTTGACCCCGAACGACGCGTGTAGCGTTATCATGGGACAACATTGATATTACCCATATTTTCAATATTTGATTCAATAGTTTCAGTTGATTGTACTTTGTCATGCATCTTTTGCACATCAGCATCATCGTATAGTTTTAATACCTCTGAGATGAGTTTGTCTTTGGATGGGCCAGCTTGTGGTGAAGAAGAGACCTTGGGAGAAACCATTGGAGAAATGCTAGCCATAAAAATTGTGTGTGCAGTAGGTCCATCATCCACATCAGAGTCGTATGCATCACAATCAGCGACTTGAAAGGCATTCTGACGATTGTGACCTATCTCCTGAATAGGCTGCTCATCCACATCTGCATCATAGGTCTTGGCATTGCCCTCAGCAAGAAACAACAATTCCTCTTCATCCAAAGCAGCACCATTATCCTGAGCTTGTACAAGCAGCATCTTATCTCTGAAGTAATCAGCATTCTGTGGACGTTTTGGAGATGTGCAGTTCCTTGCAATGTGTCCCTCACCACCACAGTTATAACATTTGATCGGCTTAGCTTGACCTTGATTACCATTCCTTCCTCGATTCTGATTACCAACATAACCTCTACCAGCTCCACCTCTTCCCTGATCATACTGTCTTTCCAGAACTGGTTGCACCATGATCCTCCCATCTTTAACAGTAGCTTGATTGTGTGGGTTAGATGCTGTTCTGAGGTTGTTGTTGGTTTGTGGGAGAGAATTCATGTTTTGACTAATCAGAAGAGCTAGTTGATTAATGATGTTACCCACGTGTGCATCAGCATCAGCTTGTTTGAACATAGGATCGGGAATGAGTTTCTGATTACCATTACCCATGGGTATGACTTGTGAGGCTTTGGTTGTGATTCCGATGTTTGAGTAGAAGGCAGTTGAGTCATTAGATGAGCTTGTCTCTCCCTGGTTGGTTTTGAACTGATTAAGAATCATCTTTTCAAACATGGCATGTCTCTCATTCTGAAGAAGGAAAGCATAGAGTTGCTCATAATTCGTATTCTTCAATCCTTTAGTGAGCTTCACAGAAGTAACAAACTTGTGCCATTCGGGATTCATGTTGTTCACAAATTTTGAGTTCAGCTGAATGTTAGGCTTAGTCATTTTTATGTTCCTCATATCATTCACCAGCTTATGAAATCTCACATAGTATTCATAGACACTCTCATCTGGTTTCATCTTGAAGTGTTCAAATTCGTCATAGAGTTGTGATTCTCTGTCTTCCATAGTTAATTCAGAACCTGAGAGAAGCATCTTGACATTATCCCATACTGCCTTTGCATCGGTGTTGTGATTGATCAGCTTGTAGATGTCTTTAGGAAGACCTTGAAGAACAATGTTAGAAGCCCTGATATCAGCATCGAATCTCTTTTTCTCCTTATCATCAAGCTCATCATACATTTTTGGTCTGTCCATTCCGTAAATCAGAGTTCCATCTTCAGCAGTATCAAGTACATCTCTAGTCGTCTCAACCCGATACGGTCCTTGATTGAGTCCAAACTGTCAAGTTTATTACACAAGTCAACCACTTGTGAATGGTCAACCGTAATAAAATTCAAACAGTCTAAAACCAATGCAATTTCCCTTGGAATATAGTGGATTCTCGGGTCGTTAAGTCCCACGGAGGATTAATGGTGTTTAAAAACGTTCAGATGATAGAATGATCACTAAGGATAATGATCTGTAAGGATTTTGATTGAAAATTACACTACTGATTGATTGGAATGGTATTTGGATACAGAATTATAAAGCACAACAATCAGATTAAACAAACGTAAATACGTACGTTTATTAAATGTTACGTAAACGTACAAAATAAAACGTGAGTTTTTAAGAAATAAAAGACCTACAAATATAAAAATGATATTTTTACAATCCTAATAATAAAAGAAAATTATTAGAAAATTAAAATTATTTTTATAACTATTTATTTAATTATTATTAATTAAAAACTATTTTTAACTATTTAAAAATACCCTAAAATATAATAAAATATGAAATAAAGCTAGAAAGATGAAATTTTAACTCAGAAAAATCTAAAATATTATAAAACTAATTTTAAAACTGAAAATATATTTTTTATGCTTTTTATTTATTTATTATTAATTATTTAATACTTTTAACTATTTTAAATTCTAATAAATACTAAACAAGCTAAGAAAATTCTGAAATTTTTTATAAAATTATCCTATGGTGACAGAAAACTAAGAAAATTATAAAAACAGAATTTGCTTAATAATAAGCTGAAAAAGAAAATTAAAAAGCTAAATTCTATTAAATAAACGCTATCACTATTTTTAAAATGATGTTTTTGTGATTTTTCTTTTTGAAAACTATTATACTACTGAAATTAAGTAACTTTAATAAAGACAAAAATTTTATAACTTGAAAATAAGCAGTTTGAAGCTATAAAAGCTTAACAGTGAGCTTATGAGTTTATTTTGATGTATTTAAGCTCAAACAAGCTTACAAACTGGAACCAAAGGTGAAATAAGCTACAAACAAGCTAAAGCTACTTAGATGAAGCTAAAAAGCACAGATAATCACACTGATAAGCTATAAATAAGCAAATAAGCACTTGGCTAAACCTATAAAACAAACAGGCCTGCAAGGATTTTGTAGGCCAAATTTAACTAGGTGCAAGGGATCAGAGGTCAAAAGTGAGCTTTGATGTAATAAGCTGGCTTATTGAGGTTTCCAAAAAGCCAAGAATCTCACACTGGGGTCCACTATTAAGCTCTGTGTGAGCTTAAGAAAAAGCTTGTAAATCACTGGGTATGCAGTTTACACAGAAATGGGACAACTTAAAAGCTAGTTGCAGCCCTATCAAATAAGCTAGAAAGTGAAAAATTAAGCTTGGAACTTTAAGATGGCTAGGTTAGCTACACAAAAAGCTAAAGGTCACAAGCTGAGGTTCACTAATAAGCTCTTGATGAGCTTGTGAAATAGCTTATCTCAACTGTGCACAGGGGAGGTTTTTGAAAAAGGGGCTAAAGTAAGCTAAGAAATAAGCAGTTTAAAAAGCTAACTAGAAATTATATAAAAAATATTATGATAAAGATGAGCAGTTGAATATTAATATCCCAAAAGCTCAAATCTTGAAACTCAAAATTAAGTCCTATAGAAAATGATCTATTTTATTCAAAAACGACTAAACTGAAATTTTGACTTTTTAAATTACACTAAAGGTTTGACTTTGATGAACTTTGGATTGATTCTACTAACTGATTATGTTGTAATAAGCTAAGATAAGATGAAATTAAGCTATGTGACCAATTTATAAGCTACTATGATGAATTTTGTTTCCTAAATACTAACAGTTAACAAACTAGGTGAGATTAAAAGCTATTTTGACTTTTACTTGAACAAGGACTGGTTTTCTTTGTTGCACTGAGTTATTATATGCTTATGTGACACAGAACAACAACAAGCAACAACACATATAGCCTCTAATACAAATAACACAGCAAATACAAACACCCTTTTATCAAACTGAACTTGTGATTTTCAAAAGGTTTTACAGATTAAGACCATGCCATTGATTCAAGACCTTAAATTATCATTTAATGAGACTAAATAAGTACTAAACAACAACAATAACATCATTAAACTAGGAAATGACAATTATGCTAATTTAACTGTTAAACTAAGGTTTTTAGTAAATACAAATTAAAGAGAAGAAGCAAACTGTTTTATTGTTTATTTTTTTTTAACTACAACTCAGAAACATAAACATATAAAGATTTAAGCTATAAGCTACTTATACAGTGAAATGCTAGAATGGAACAAAAGGCTTACAAAATGGATTCCAAGTAAAAAATGAGAACCAAGGACTGAGAACTCAACCTATAGCTTCCCAAGAAGCTCTAAACCCAAGGCAATCCAATATTCACCCTACTCCAGCTTTGATCTTCATTTCCATTGATTTTTTATTTTTCACTAATTTTTTTGGTATTATTGGTAATTTTTCTTTTTGATACTAAACTGATTTTTAAGGTATCTAAAAGCTTTCAGAAGCTTTATAGGAGCTTATATGAGCTTTTTCAGTCCATACTAACAATTACAAACAACATTAGGCTAACATGATATTTTTGAACTTGAAAATTTGCATTAACTGAAATTGAGACTGTAAATGAAATTGATTATTGGAAATAGATTCAAATACACTGGAAATACTTAAACAAGTCACTTGAAAGCTGAATTTTACACTGGAAAGCTTAAAGTAATTAAAACGACTAAGGAATTTTAAAGATTACACTAGATATCTTCTCCTCTGCTTCTCCTTCTTTCTTTATAGACTTTTGGACTTCCCACTTGATTCTGAACATACCCCGCTTGCAATCTTGGCCATTGGCTGCTCTGAAATCATCCTAGCCGTTTAAACTGTTTTTGGTGCCAAAATGATAACACGTGGCTAGGGGCAGTTTTAGAGCAATTAAGGAACCTTGGTGTGTTGTGGAGGTGTAAGGGGACAATTTGGGAAGTAGATATGGAGCTAGGGGCAAGGTGGCAGCAAAACCAGGGGTTGTGAGGTGAGGTGAAGTGTTTGATGGTGGGGAAGCATTAAATGCTTGTGGGCTGGTATAGGAGGAGGGGGGATGAGCTGGAGAGAGTAGGTAGTGAGGTGGAAAAGTGGTGAGGTGGTGGTAAAACCACCTGGTTTGTAGTTTGTAGGTGTGAGTGAGGACGATGAACAGTGAAGGGCGGGATTTGACTTTCGTTGACCGGTATTTATTAATAACGAAAGGGGGGTCAAATGGGTATATTGGCAGGGTCAAAAGGGGTTTTGGACTAGCTCAAGGGTCAGGGTTCAAGGGTCAAGTTGAGTTGGGTTGGGCTTGTGACTGGGCTAGCTGGGTATTGGGTGTGTTTGTGTTTTGGGTTAATATTACAAAAGAGGGTCCGGTTTGGTTTTGATATACAAGGACCATTTATGTAATTTTCTGATTTATGAGGGACTGAACCTGCAACTTTTCCAAACTTATCAAAAGGATCAATTATGCCATATATGAATAGTACAAGGGTAATATTTGATAATTTTCCATTTTTAAATATCCGAGGACTATTTTTGACATTTTTCAAAATTGAGGGACCTAAGTTGCCATTTTTGCAATTTTAAATTTCAAGGACCAATTTTGACAACTCAAGAATCCCTAGGGACTTTAAATAACATTTTTCTTTATTTTGATTTACCAGGGACTATATTTGACAACTTTTAAAACTTTGGGGGACTAAAACTGCCAATTATGCAAACTTGATACGTTTTTCATCTGATTTTGGTATTTTTGCATTTAAAACACATAAAACTCTTATTTATGATATTTTCATCATTTTGATGCATTTCTGAGTGTTTTCAGATGTTTTTGCAGTTTAAATGGTACAAAAATGATGAGTATTTGCACACTCATCAATCCCCCACACTAAGATATTGCTAGTCCCTAGCAATCTTTTGAGAAAACTTAATGGATTTCACCTCTTTACCAAAAGCCATTACTTCTGGAGTAGCCAATTGTTTTAGTTCAAGTAAGAACCTTGGCACAATGATAACCAAATGATTTTGAGCAAATCACCAGCTTTCAACGGTTTTGATTTGTCTTTACCAGAAGCCGTTTGCTTCTGGACTAGCCAACTCTTAGATAAAATATCTTTGGTGAGCCGATTACCAATTATGGTTTTCCAACTGCCTTTACCACAAGCCATAAACTTGCGGGCTAGCCAACATTTCACTAATTAAAGATATGGTGAGCTGAACACCATACAATTTTGGGCAAATTGCAAGCCGTAAACGGATTTGATTTATCTTTACCAAGAGCCGTTTGCTCCTGGATTAGCCAATCCTTATGTGGGTTAGACATTGTGGACTGATTACCATTTGCTGAGTAAGTGAAAAACACTTACTCCAAAAAAAAATTTTGGCCAAAAAATGGGGGAATTGGGTGGTATAATTACATGATAAAATTCGTGAGAATTCCCCCCCACACTAGAAATGAATATTCCCCTCAATATTCAAAGTACCGGCGGTTATGCCGAAACATAGAATGTAAAAGGGAAATACTACGGCCATTATTTTATTTTTTTATATATACACATTTTTTTTTTAATAGAAAACTTATATACAATAGCGGGGGGCAACTCCCCCACACTAGGGTGGTACTCACGGGTGAAAACCCATGTGGTGTGCTACTGTTTTTGATTACCGAGTCACTAGCTTGACTCGATCCCCGCATTCATTGGTTCATGGGGAAAGTTTGTAGATCCGGGACAACCATGGGTGGAATGTCCTCTCCAAAATAGTGCTTTAATCGATGACCATTCACTTTAAAATTTGGACCATCAGGCTGAGATAACTCAATGGTTCCATAAGGAAATACTTTAGTGATGGTGAATGGTCCAGACCAGCGGGATTTTAGTTTTCCTGAGAAAATCTTCAATCTTGAATTGAAAAGAAGGACTCGATCACCAACGTTGAAAACGCGGTTCTTAATTTTGGAGTCATGAATCTTCTTTGTCTTTTGTTTCTAGATCAAAGAGTTCTCGTATGCTTGATCACGGAGTTCATTTAATTCATTCATTTGAACTTTTCTGTGATCACCAGCTGTCTGAATATCGAAATTGGCATGTTTTAAGGCCCAGTATGCTTTGTGCTCAAGCTCAATCGGCAGATGACAAGCCTTTCCGTACACTAGCTTGTATGGAGTACACCCGATGGGTGTTTTATAAGCTGTACGGAAGGCCCAGAGTGCGTCATCTAGTTTATCCGACCAGGATGCACGATTTTCGCCTACTGTCCTTTCCAAAATTCTTTTAATACCACGGTTGGAAACTTCCACTTGCCCACTTGTTTGGGGGTGGTATGCAGTAGAGAGACGGTGGGTTACACCATACTTTTGCATGACACGATCAAATTGGTCATTGAAAAAATGCGTACCACGATCACTGATTATAGCTCGTGGAGTTCCAAACCTAGCAAAAAGAGATTTTAAGAATTTCACAACAACTCGGGCATCATTAGTAGGTAAAGCTTTCGCTTCAACCCATTTTGACAAATAGTCAACAGCCACAAGTATGTATTTGTTTCCTCGAGATGATGGAAATGGCCCCATAAAGTCAATACCCCAGATGTCAAAGATCTCACACACTTGAATGGCGTTTTGCGGCATTTCATTTCTTTGTGAGATATTTCCGTGACGTTGACAAGCGTCACATGTTTTGACAAATTCATGGGCATCCTTATAAATAGTGGGCCAATAAAACCCGGAATCAAACACCTTTTTGGCAGTGTAGTTTGGACTATGATGGCCCCCGGTGGGTCCAGCATGGCAAGCTTTGAGAATGTCCATAGCTTCTTGTCCATAAACACACCGTCGGATGACTTGATCCGCACAGATTTTGAATAAGTAGGGGTCTTCCCAGAAGTAATGTTTAACATCCTTGAAGAATTTATACTTCTGTTGGGTCGACATTCCTTTCACTATGAAGTTACCCGCATGGTAATTTGCAAAGTCAGCAAACCATGGGGTAGTAGAGTTTCCACGAAAAGAAACCGCATTGAGTGTCTCGAGAGGAAATGTTTCATTTATTTCCTTTTTCTCGAAAACATCTTGGTGAGGGTTTTCTAGACGGGACAGATGATCAGCAGCCAGGTTCTCAGCTCCTTTTTTATCACGTATAATGATACCAAATTCTTGTAGGAGGAGAACCCAACGGAGCAATCTCGGTTTTGCATCTTGTTTTGCAAAGAGATATTTGAGAGCCGAGTGATCCGTATACACCACGCATTTGGTCAAGATTAAGTATGGCCGGAACTTCTCAAACGCATACACCACGGCTAGTAGCTCTTTTTCTGTGGTGGTGTAATGGGTTTGAGCTTCAGTCATAGTCTTACTTGCATAGTGGATAGGCTAAAAATGCTTGGATCTACGTTGCCCAGGACTGCACCGATAGCAAAATCACTTACATCGCACATGAGCTCAAAAAGCAAGTCCCAGTCGGGAGCAACGAGAATGGGTGCTTCAGTAAGCTTTTTCTTTAATGTTTCAAAAGCTTCGATGCACTCAGGTGAGAAGATAAAAGGAGCATCTTTTTCAAGAAGATGGGTCATAGGCCGGGCGATTTTAGAAAAATCTTGTATGAATCTGCGATAAAAACCGGCATGACCTAAAAAACTCCTAATATCTTTGACGGTAGTAGGATGAGGCAATTTAGCAATAACATCTACTTTTGCTCTATCTACCTCAATCCCATTTTTTGAAATCTTATGGCCAAGGACTATGCCTTCTTTGACCATAAAGTGGCTCTTCTCCCAATTTAGACAAAGATTGGTGTCTTCACACCGTTTTAGCATTTTATCTAAATGGGAGAGACATGTTTGAAACGAGTACCCAATGACCGCGAAGTCATCCATAAACACCTCTATTGTTTCCCCGATCATGTCGTGGAAAATGGCCATCATACATCGTTGGAACGTGCCAGGAGCATTACATAGACCAAATGGCATACGTCTGTAGGCAAATGTTCCGTATGGGCAGGTGAATGTGGTCTTTTCTTGATCCTGTGGATCAATGGGGATCTGAAAATAACCCGAGAAACCATCAAGGAAACAATAGTATTCGTTCCCTGCTAATCTCTCAAGCATTTGGTCCATGAAGGGTAGAGGAAAATGGTCTTTTCGGGTGGCGTCATTCAACTTACGATAGTCAATACACACACGCCATCCCGTTACCAGCCGAGTTGGAATTAACTCGTTATCTTCATTTGTGACAACAGTTATGCCACCCTTTTTAGGAACACAGTGAATTGGGCTAACCCAAGGACTATCTGAGATCGGGTAAATTAATCCTGCATCAAGAAGTTTGATAACCTCCTGTTTAATAACTTCATGAATCTTTGGATTTACTCGTCTCTGATGTTGAACTGCTGGCTTGAAATCATCCTCCATCAATATTTTGTGAGTACAAAACTCAGGGTTGATACCCTTAATGTCGGAGAGTTTCCAAGCAATTGCTTGCTTGTGTGACTTCAAGACCTTTATGAGAGCAGTCTTTTCATCTTTACTCAAATCTCGAGCAATAATGACAGGTAATTTATCATCACCCTCAAGAAATGCATACTCGAGATGAGGTGGTAAGTCCTTAAGTTCGACTTCAGGAAATTCTTCAGTTTTCTCAACTGACTTGACTTCCTTGTTATGAAGCTCGACGGGAGGGAGTGATGAAGGATCATCATTAAGCAAATTCTCAATGAGAAGTATGTCTCCCTCGATGTCGGATGGGAGCGTGATCAATTTCCCATGGAACAGAATCACTAGACAAGTATGCTTCAATCTCTTCCAAGATGAAGTCACTTTCCTCAAACGGAGTGAGAGAAGGAGTAGAATTGGCAATGATGGGATGAGATGAATGAGTGAGATTATCACTCGAAGAATTATGATCATAACCAAGAACTTCTTGAGAGTACTCTTCAGAAGCAACATCAATGATATCTATTCGGTTAACCGACTCAGAATCATAGTTTGCGGAGTACCTCGAAGTTTGATCAAGGTTAAAGGTGACAGCTTCATTACCAACACGTAATGTGATTTCTTGCTCAAATACATCAATGAGAGCACGGCCCGTTCTCAGGAATCCTCGTCCAACAATGAGAGGAACCCGATGATCAGCATCGAAATCTACAACCACAAAGTCAGCTGGAAAATGGAACTTTCCTACTTTCACAAATACGTCCTCGGCAATGCCAAGTAGACGGGATATTGTACGATCTGCAAGCTCGAGAGTCATGCATGTAGGAGTAAGGTCCGGAAGAGAAAGTTTCTTCCATACTGAATAAGGCATCAGATTGATGCTTGGACCAAGATCGGCGAGGGCAAAGCATTCAACCATTCTTGGAAAAACACAAGGTAGAAGAAATTTTCCAGGATCCCCAAGCTTCTCGGGAAGCTTCTTCAAGATAACTGCTGAGCAGTTCTCGTTCAGAGGAGTTTTTGCCATCTCAAACAGCTTTTCCTTGTTGCTTAACATTTGTTTGAGAGTTGATGCAAACTTGGGCATCAGCATGATAGCATCCGCAAAGCTTATGTCAAAATGTAGTTCTTGGAAAATTTTAAAAAATTGTCCATTTGATGACTAGCTTTTTCGCGGAGCTTTTGCTCATTCAAACGTGATGGGTAAGGAATAGAAGATTTGGATTTGGGGTTTTCAACAGGAGCTACAGGAGGTTCAAAAACAACTCCTGGATTGGATTTGGGTTTCGGGACAACTTGAGGATGGACATCGTTGGTACCTCCGTAATTAGTAGGAAGTTCCTTGTCCTTTGTCGCCTCAGGTTCACTTTCCACTACCTTCGGCAGAGAAGAAGAAGAGGTAGTAGGAATAGCGGGTCCATTGTACGAAACACCACTTCTGGTTGTGATCGCCTTTGCATCGCCCCTCGGGTTAGCGATCGTGTTGCTCGAAAGTTTTCCTGAGCCCGAGGGTTGATCATTTAAAGACTTCTTTAGATCAGCGATCTGACTGACCAACAACCTGTTCATTTCATCTTGGGATTTCATGAATTGCTTCAATAACTCATCAGATGATGGTACTGGAGGAGGTAGAGGGAAATTTTGAGGTCATATGTTTTGATTATGACCTTGTTGTTGAAAATTCCCTTGGTTAGGATTCACATTTCCCTGAAATTGATTCCCTCGATTGAAATTGTTTTGATTAAGGTTTCCTTGATGTTGGAAACCTTGACTTGGTCCGGGATAGAATTTACCTTGGTTTTGATAACCTTGGTTCATTCTAGGTTGGTTCTGATTCCGGTTTTGTATGTTAGGATTCTGGTTAAAACCGGGTGGTCCCTGATAAGTATTAGCACGGTAGTTTGGTTCATTTGGAGGACGGTATTGATTACCTCCCTGATGTGAAGCACCGGCTATAGCATTGGCTTCAAATGGACTACCATCGGTGGCAGTACAGTTGTAGTATGCATGAGGGCCACCACAAGTAACACAGACCTCGACTTTCTTCACTTCACCATGTGATGGTGTCTGTGTGAAAGTGACTTTCTTTTGGTTAGCAAGAACCAAAGCCTGAACAATATCCGTGAGTTTGTCAATCTTAGCATCGGTGCTAGATGTACTCACGTGAGATGAAGTAGAAGGTCCTGCAGTAGACTGAGACTGATATGTCTTTGTTCGGAAAGGTCGGACCTGGGACTTGTTTTCTATGATTTGCAAGGCTTCTTTTGTGGTCTTGCTCAGGAAATTACCTCCCGCGGAGGCATTTAAAGAGTCTTGGTTAGTTTGGTTCAGACCATTGTAGAAAGTATCCATTTGCATTAACTCGGTAAAACCATGATGCGGACACTTTCGGAGCAACTCTTTGTAACGATCCCATGCCTCACCGAATGATTCATCAAATCTTTGAGAAAATTTCATTATCTCATTCTTAAGACTTGTAGTTCGGGATGGAGGATAAAATTCGTTAACAAATTTGGTGACTAAATCCTCCCATGTCTCAATGGAACGAGGGGGTTGTTTCTCAAGCCAATTCCGGGCTTGTCCCTCTAAAGAGAATGGGAACAGAAGAAGCTTAATTGCTTCATGTGGGACATTCTTGTATTTGATGGTCGATGCAATCTTGTTAAACCATCGAATATGTGCATGAGGGTCGTCCCACTCAAAACCATAAAATTGGCTTTGGGTTACAAGATTAAGCAACCCGGTTTTGAGCTCAAAGGTATCAGCCACGATGGCTGGGACAATAATGGCATCTCCGTAACCCTCGATGGGTGCTTGGAGAAGCTCATTCATCGGTTTATCTTCTGCCATTACGACAGGGGGTGGTGGTGCTAGACGTTCCTCAGTCACGGCTGAAGGAGCAGAACGTCCTCTACGTCGACGTGGAATATTTGCAAGCTCTGAAAGTGGACTTGTAGAGCTGGAAGAACGAGTGCGCATGCACTAAGTATAAAAATCAGTTTTCAAAAACAAATGCGAGGCAAAACGACAAGTGAACTTAAACCAATAATCACAAATGAAATGGCTGCTTTGAAAAAGGTACACCAAATCACAAGGACACAAAGGCAAGTTTTGATCTGTAAGATTGGGAACTTATTAATGTTCACACCCCTAGTTGGTAGGTGTTCTGCCTTGATTTGCGGTGGTTGATTTTTATGTATTTATTAAGTACCACTGAAAAGACGTAGGTATGGATTTGTGCTAAGGGTTTAAAAACTTTTGGACAATATTTTTGGTATCGTCTCGTTTAACCAAATCGTATCTCTTTAAGAATCACCTTAAAGAAAATACAAGATAGAAAACGTTACGATCGTTTTGTTGTTTTATATTTTTTTGGTGTTGTTAACACTTTAGGAAAAGTATTAATGAACTTTTTGATTTTGATAACTTTACAAAAAAAAATTGTTTACAAAAGGTGGTATATATGCAAGTACGGGTCTGAGAATGTTTAAAACACGCTAAAGCCTCCCCGGCAGCGGCGCCAAAATTTGATTGAGTCCAAACTGTCAAGTTTATTACACAAGTCAACCACTTGTGAATGGTCAACCGTAATAAAATTCAAACAGTCTAAAACCAATGCAATTTCCCTTGGAATATAGTGGATTCCCGGGTCGTTAAGTCCCACGGAGGATTAATGGTGTTTAAAAACGTTCAGATGATTGAATGATCACTAAGGATAATGATCTGTAAGGATTTTGATTGAAAATTACACTACTGATTGATTGGAATGGTATTTGGATACAGAATTATAAAGCAGAACAATCAGATTAAACAAACGTAAATACGTACGTTTATTAAATGTTACGTAAACGTACAAAATAAAACGTGAGTTTTTAAGAAATAAAAGACCTACAAATATGAAAATGATATTTTTACAATCCTAATAATAAAAGAAAATTATTAGAAAATTAAAATTATTTTTATAACTATTTATTTAATTATTATTAATTAAAAACTATTTTTAACTATTTAAAAATACCCTAAAATATAATAAAATATGAAATAAAGCTAGAAAAATGAAATTTTAACTCAGAAAAATCTAAAATATTATAAAACTAATTTTAAAACTGAAAAGATATTTTTTATGCTTTTTATTTATTTATTATTAATTATTTAATACTTTTAACTATTTTAAATTCTAATAAATACTAAACAAGCTAAGAAAACTCTGAATTTTTTTATAAAATTATCCTATGGTGACAGAAAACTAAGAAAATTATAAAAACAGAATTTGCTTAATAATAAGCTGAAAAAGAAAATTAAAAAGCTAAATTCTATTAAATAAACGCTATCACTATTTTTAAAATGATGTTTTTGTGATTTTTCTTTTTGAAAAATATTATACCACTGAAATTAAGTAACTTTAATAAAGACAAAAATTTTATAACTTGAAAATAAGTAGTTTGAAGCTATAAAAGCTTAACAGTGAGCTTATGAGTTTATTTTGATGTATTTAAGCTCAAACAAGCTTACAAACTGGAACCAAAGGTGAAATAAGCTACAAACAAGCTAAAGCTACTTAGATGAAGCTAAAAAGCACAGATAATCACACTGATAAGCTATAAATAAGCAAATAAGCACTTGGCTAAACCTATAAAACAAACAGGCCTGCAAGGATTTGTAGGCCAAATTTAACTAGGTGCAAGGGATCAGAGGTCAAAAGTGAGCTTTGATGTAATAAGCTGGCTTATTGAGGTTTCCAAAAAGCCAAGAATCTCACACTGGGGTCCACTATTAAGCTCTGTGTGAGCTTAAGAAAAAGCTTGTAAATCACTGGGTATGCAGTTTACACAGAAATGGGACAACTTAAAAGCTAGTTGCAGCCCTATCAAATAAGCTAGAAAGTGAAAAATTAAGCTTGGAACTTTAAGATGGCTAGGTTAGCTACACAAAAAGCTAAAGGTCACAAGCTGAGGTTCACTAATAAGCTCTTGATGAGCTTGTGAAATAGCTTATCTCAACTGTGCACAGGGGAGGTTTTTGAAAAAGGGGCTAAAGTAAGCTAAGAAATAAGCAGTTTAAAAAGCTAACTAGAAATTATATAAAAATTACTGTGATAAAGATGAGCAACTAAATTTTATAAACCTAAAAGCATAAAACATGAAACTCCATATTAAATCCTATAAAAAATTATCTATTTTATTCAAAAACTGATTAATTGAAAATTTGACTTTTTAAGTTAAACACTAAAGTTGACTTTGATGAACTTTGATCACTTCTAATTGACTGAAAATGGAATAATAAGTTATTCTAAGACTAGAATAAGCTATATGGACTATGTATGCACCTATTTGATTGATTATGCAAGCTATAATCCTAACAGTTAAACTGAAATGAGATTCAAGGATGAATTTTGACTTTCTTGTGAACAAGGTCTGGTTTTAAGTATCTTTGAGTTATTAAGTGTTAATATGACAGATAACAACAACAAGAAACAACACAAATAATCTTTAACACAGATAACAAAGTAAATCCAAACAACCCTTTACTTAACTGATTTTGTGATTTCCAAAGGGTTTCATAAATTAAGACCATGCAACTGATCCATTTGGCATTTTGGCGCCAAATTTCTTTGAGCAGGTTTTTTCAATTAAGAGCTTTTGGATGTTTGTGGAGGTGTAGGGGAGTGGTTAAACAGGTGGTGTGATGAGGTGGAAAGGTGGTGGTGAAAACCATGGTGGTTTGAGGAGGTGTCTGGTTTTGGCGCGATTTGTGTGAGAGAGATGAACAGTGGAGCTGGTATTTGACTTTCGTTGACCCCGTTTTAATAATAGGTGGGGGTTCAAAATGGGGGGGTCACAGGATATTGACAGGGGTTCTTTTGGGTTTGGCTGGGGTAATAATACAAAAGGGTCCATTTGGTTTATAGTTTAATAACACAAGGACCAAAGTTGCAATTTACTGATTTTTGAGGGACTGAAAATGCAACTTTTCCAAAGTTAACACAAGGACCAATTATGCCATATATGAATAGTACAAGGGTAAAATTTGATAATTTTCCATTTTTTAAATTCACCAAGGACTATATTTGACAATTTTCAAACTTTAGGGACTAAAGTTGTCATTTTGTAATTTTTAAACTTGAAGGGTTTGTTTTGACAACTTTTGAATCCCATGGACCTTAAATGATATTTTGCTTTATTTTGATTTACCAGGGACTAGATTTGACAACTTTTGAAACTTGGGGGACTAAAACTGCCAATTATGCAAACTTGATACGTTTTTCACCTGCTTTTGGTATTTTTGCATTTGAAACACATAAAACACTTATTTGTGATATTTTTATCATTTTGATGCATTTCTGAGTGTTTTCAGATGTTTTTGGCAGTCTAAAAGGTACAAAAATGATGAGTATTTGCATACTCATCACAAATCTCTACGAATGACTAAATAATAAATCTTCTTTTGCAAGCAAGTCCTTTCATCTTTTTGTAGATTTCTTTCTTGTCACTTTAAGTCCTTGATATTTCATTCTTTATTGTTTTGCATCATCAAATCAATAAACCCAACACACTTTAGGGGGGGCGTCCTACGGATCCCTAGTATTACACTAGACAGATCCCTCAAGCAAGGGATCCGTGGGATCCATGGAACAGTAGCATGTTTTTGTCTATAAATAGTGAGTCATTTCTTCATTGTAAGTCACCACTTCTACACATACTTTCTCCTAGTATTGTAAACTCTCTAACCTCAGATCCAAAGGATCTTTCTATGTAGTTTGTATTTGTTTTTTGTCATTCTCTAGGTTCCTCTTTAAGGCGAGATCACCACCTCTTGAAGTCGAGCATGCTCAAGTCCATGAGTTTCCATGCTTCATCATCATCAAGACTACTGAAGTTCTCTTGTTGATAGTTCTTTCTTTCTCTCTAGAAATGTTGTGTCTAAGGCATTAGTGAAGAATGCCAAAAGGGTCAAGACTAAGGCATTAGTGAAAGGTGCTGAACGTCCATGTCAAAGGCATTAGTGAAGGATTCCAAAAGGGTCCAGACGAAGGCATTAGTGACAGGTGCCAAACGTCCGTATCAAAGGTAATAGTGAAGGATGCCAAAAGGGTCAAGTCAAGGAATTAGTGAAAGGTGCCAAAAGATCACGTCAAAGGCATTAGTGAAAGACGCCAAGGGTGTACATAGATATGATGCATCGATGGACAAATATAGATAGGTTGTGTCCAAGGATATTGATATCCTTGATGATGTTGTAATAAGGAGTGGGTCTCCTTTGGGATAGGTGTTGTGTAGTGTTGGGTAGTAGTTCCTCATTTGTAATGGAACTCGGTATCTAGCCTTGTACCGGATAAAGTGTATGCGACGTTGTGATAGGTTTGGTTCTACCTCGTGGAAGAACCCGGTGTTTAGCCTTGTACCGGAAAAAGAGAAGGCGACATTGTGAAGGCTTCTCCGCCATAAGGAGTTTGTGTCGTGTAGTGCTTAGGAACTCTCGAGTAGGTGACTCGGGGAGTGGAGTAGGGCAAGGAAGGTATCCTTGTATCCGAACCACTATAAACACTCGTGTCGTGGTTTTGTGTTTCTTACTCTTTACCTTTGCATTACATATTTACATACTTATCTATCAACATCCAACATATACATTTTAATAGATTGACATAAGTAGATCTAAATATTTTAAAACAAAGTTTTAATCGGTAAAACTATTCAACCCCCCTTCTAGTTTTTCACAATACCGTCCCAGAAAAGGACGCTTCAAATTTTGCTTTTAGTGGTGAAAGTTTATTTGGGGAAGTTTGGAGCTGTTTTGGGGGGGAAATAGTTGTTGGGATTTTTAAACTTATTTTTTCAATTAAAACATTTCTTTATTATTCAAAAATAATTTGTAAAATGTATTTTTGAAAAATGTTTTGCCACATTAAAAATGTAAAGTTTGAAACACAAATTTACTTCTTTGATCATTTGTCAAGTTGTAAATTTTTTTGTTCATACCTAGAGTGATATCTGTAGAAACGAGATATTTCGACTAAAAACTTGTTTACGTTAATTTTGACGTAACATGTTTTTACATTTTGTTATCATCAAAAAGTAGAGATATAGAAAGATAGAAATAGTGTTTTTAGACATTATTTGCATCAACACATCTAAGCTATTCGCCAATATTTGTACTAATTGATTCTGGATCTAGGGTGAGAGGTCGTCTCCAATTGTGATTGGTTGGTCTGGTATTCGAGGTGTATGACAACTTTTACCTGCTTGGGATTGTCTCTCGGAATCGGTGCCCGTGCGATCTCTCTGATATTAGTTTCTTCTACCGCGGTTGCTAGGCTTGCGTCTTTGCCCGGGTAGTCACTTTTAACCATAGCAATTCCTCCTTGTTTTGGGAATTCTACTATCGACTTAGTGGTGGAAACTTTCATGATGAGCTTTTGTAGTGTTGTCTTTTCGAGTATGACATTGTACTTGGATGTGGATCTGACTATGTGAACTTGCAACAAGATTTTTCTTGACAGCGGGTATGTTCCTACTATGAGCTCTAAAGTAACTATTCCTTTTGGGTGTAATCTTTCCCCTGAGAAACCAATTAGTGGTGTGGTTGGGGGTCTAAGGCCTGACCTAATGTATTATGGGAGTTTATTGTAATAGTGCTCATACATTATGCTGAACTTCCTCCGTCCATGTATATTTTGCTCACCCTATGTGAGGCTATCATTGTTGTTATGACCACTAGTTTGGATGATGATATGAACGTGTCCCAAAGAATACTCTCGATGGGGTGCGTTGCCAGGTCTCCACGACCTCATTATTTCTTTTCGTGCGTGAGTGCCATGATTGGATCATGTTGACACTCTTTGTCTATCCCCTGAGAGGCTCTGGTTCCCTGTGGGCATTGTTTTCTACACGGGGTTGTATACCGGGGTAAGTAGGTTTGGGTGAACTGGCTAAATTCCCTGGGTGTAGGGTGGATTGCCTGTTATGGCATGGGGGTGAACTAAGAGGGGATGTCAGGTTGTCCTGTTGTGTGCCATACTTGGGGTAGTTCCCATGTCTTGGTCTGGTCTGAGTGTTGTGTATGAAGTAATATGGATAAAGACAAGTGAGTTGGAATGTGTTTACCTTAGTTTTTTCTTATAAGTTCGTGTGTCGTGGCCTGAGTTGTACGCTTGTCAGAACCTTTTTCTGACATCCCTCGACACCCCTTACTACCACATGGACCCTGTGCATTTGTGGCTTTCGAGATTGCGTGAGCGACCTGAGATAGTAGCATCGCCCGTATAACAGTGATGGCTTCTTAGAGAAGTATGACACGCACAGGACTGGAAGGTCCTCTGATACATGTGTATTATGTATAAGATTCTTTGTCATGTTTCCAGGTGGCTGGTGAGTCTTCCTTTTGGGTTTTTGATGGTTTTTCTTCAGCCATGTTTGACCGGGAAAGTGGTGGTTTTTAGAAAAAAAAAATTGATTTTTGAGTGAGAAATGAATGAAAATAGGTAAAACATTTCATAAAATTTGCAGATTTTGTATCATGTCCCCACATATGGCGGCGTGTTTACGTAAGGTATGTAAATCGATTTAGAGATAGGATGAGAATAGTTTTGTTGTCTGGTTTCCCGTGTTGAATGGTAAGGACCCGATGAGATTGATGTAGATCAAGAAGCTCGGGTAAAACTTAAAAAAGAACCATACCTCACTGCTGTGAGGCAGTATTTGCTCAAGTGTGTCAAAACTTTTGTGATGTTGTGTGTTGCTCTCTTTTTATAGAGAGGTTTTTTAGGGTTTAGAGATAAACCCTTTGGGAGTGATCGACAGCCGCCAGGGTGCCAAGTGTCGATCATCCGAGAGCAGACAAGGAGGACATATTTCATTCGTCCTTTAGCTCATTGTGGTGTTTGTCGTGCGTCCCCACTGTGCAATGTTAGATGGTACATCTTGTTGGGATATGAAAGTGCTGAAGATATGAAAGTACTGAAGATATGAAAGTACTGTAAGCTGCAAAGTACTGGAAGAAGTCAAAGAGTCAAAGTACTGCTAAAGACAAAGTCAAAGTACTGCACTATGAAGTCAAAGTACTGCAAGAACAAAAGAACTGTTATATTTGTTTATGGAAAGAATTGTATTCTATGTTTAGATTACTTGTCGTACAAGGTTACAAATTGTAAACCGACTAGGATATCCTTGAGCCTATAAAAGGACTCCTAGATTGGCATTAGAGGTACGATTCCAAAAAGAGTTTTAGAGTTTACGAATTAGTGTTTTAGAGAAAAGTTCGATTATCTTAGAGTTGTATTAGAGTATCTGCATAATAAGCAGATTTAGAGTTTATAATAAAAGTTATTCTTCTTAGCTTTGTTAAGTAAATTCCGCGTACTTAATAAAGATTGCTCAGTGTTTCTTTGTTAATAACTTAGGATTTATCCGAGGTTGTTAAACCTTAACGAGCTAGTTAAAGTTAGTTTGATTAAAGTATATCGATCCAATAAGTGGTATCAGAGCTTGTGTGGAAACTCTGACTAGGAAGAAACCCTACTTCAACAATATTCAAGATGTCGACTGAAGCTGTTCCACCACCCTCAATCACCTCACTCAGAATTCCAATAATCAAGAAGGGAGAATATGATCTCTGGTGCATGAAGATGAGGCAGTATATTGCCATTACAGACCATGCTCTATGGAATGTAATTGTGAATGGGAATGAAGTAGTAATAGAACCCATTCATATTCCTGGACAACCTACTGCACCAAAGGCAGTCCTACCTGCAGCAACCCTAAGGAATCAAGAGAAGGCTCTAAACATTCTCTTATCTGCCATTCCAGATAGTCATCTTCTCAAATTTCATGATGCTAAAGATGCTAAGCAGCTCTGGGCTGCTCTCAAGACCAGATTTGGAGGGAATGAAGCCTCTAAAAAGATGCACAGAAATTTGCTGAAGCAACAGTTTGAAACTTTCACAGTAGGAGAAAGAGAGAGTCTTGATGCTGCATATGATAGGTTTCAAAATCTCCTCAACATGTTGGAGTTATACAAGGCAGAAGTGTCAGTTGAGGATGCTAACTTGAAGTTTCTAAGGAGTTTGCCATCTACATGGCATGTGATTGCTACCATGATCAGAGGACAACAAGGATTGGATGTTATGGACTTTGATGATCTCTATCATCAACTAAAGGTGTATGAACATGAGATGAGTGGTCAACCCAATTCCAAAACTCACAGTATTGCTTTTCTATCATCTGAAAAGAAGAGCATTACTTCCAAAAGTACTGCTTCTCCTCAAAGTACTGTTTCTCAAAGTACTGCTGTTTACAATCCCCCTTCATATGCTCAGCAGGCCACACCATCTACCTCTTTGCACTCAGATGAAGTTGTGTGCTCCTTCTTTGCACAACAAGCAAGCTTACCTGTCACTTATGAAGAGGATCTAGCACAGATTGAAGAAGATGCACTTGAAGAAATTGATATCAGGTGGCAAGTTGCTATGATCACTGCAAGGATCAAAAAGTACATGAAGAAGACAGGCAAAAGTATTGATTTTAATCCAAAACAAGGAATAACTTTTGACAAATCTCAAATTGAATGCTTCAATTGTCAAAAGACTGGTCACTTTGCAAGGGAGTGCTGGTTTGCTAAGTATCAAGCAAACAGAACATCTGAGAAGCCAAAACTTGAGCTCAAAGAAATTCCAGTAACTGAAACAAAGGCTTTGGTTGCTCAAGAGAAGTTATCAGAAGTTGACTGGAGTGAAGAATTTGATGATGAACCGGTGACTTACTGTATGGTAGCAGTGGAAGATACAGTTGAAGACACAGTGGAAGCATTGGACTGGAGCACTGCTTTTGATGAAGAATCTGAACATGCTGCTTTGGAATCTGATGATGGCTTTGGAGGATTTGATTGGAGCAACGAAAGTGAAGATGATCCTGTTCTTCTTGCTATGGTGGCTACTTCACCAACTCAGTCTCCTATCTCTGAGGTATGCTCAAACTGTTATGCGTTTTATCTAAAATTTCTTAACAATTATGTGATTGAAAGAGATAATTGTATTAGGGCTAGGTCTGAGTTAGCAGGTTATCAAATCACTTTAGAGTCTATGGAAGCCAAAATATTAACTCATGAAAATAATGAAATGGCTTGGGCTGAAAAATATGAACAACAGGATTATCAATTAAAACTTAGTGAATGGAAACTAAACTGTAGAATTGCTTAAATTGAGAAATTGACTAAGGAAAGAGATGACTTGTTAGCTAAGTTTGCTGCTTGGGGAGAGTCTGGTTTGTCCCATGTTGCTTATGTTGAAAAACAGAGAAGGGCTTACATTAGAACAGGCTTAGGATTTGGAATGGACTTTAGTAACATAGATGAAAACCAACCTAGTGATAAGGATGATGGTGATTTTGAGGACATAACCACTAGTGATGATGAACTCATTAACTATGTAGATACATCTAGTAATGAGGGCTCAATAAGTGAACCACCTCCTGAATATAAGAAAGACAATGGTTATCATGCTGTTCCTCATCCCATTAGTCATCAACCCTCAAGACCTGATGTTTCTCGCTTTGGAGTAGACAGTCTAGAGTTTAGGAAGAAGCTTGTTGCTCAATCTAGGTCTGAAAAACCCAAAGAAGGTGTTGAAAATATTGTTCAAAATCAAGCAGTACTTTTAAAACAAAGTACTGCTCAACAAGCAGTACCTTCTGCAAAACCTTTTCAAAACAGTACTGCTAAACCTTTTGGGGATAACTTTGGTCAAAACAGATTTTATCATTCACCAAGAAGGCAAAATAATTTTGGGCATAGACATAGAAGAAATCACTTTGGACATATGGGTCAAAAACTGTGTTTTGTGTGTTACAGTCCTCATCACTTAATCAAAGATTGTGACAAACACTAGGAATATCTAAGCAAGTTTCCAAGGAATAAGTCTACCAACCAGAAACCTAGAGAGCATAAACCAGTTTGGAATAATTCAAATAGGGTTAATCACAGAAACTTCACACCAGATCATAGATACCCACATCAGAGAAGACCTTCAGTATCTCACAGTACTTTCCAAAGTACTGCTCAGAAACAAGGTACTGATCACACTACTTGGAATAGGAATCCTAGGAAATCTCACTATCAACCAAGAAGGTATTCCAATACACATAGGGGATCTAGATCACAGGAACCACCTGTTAAAACTGAATGGGTTAAAAGGGAAAGTAATGCTGAGGGACAAACAGTACGTTCAACAAAAAGTGAATCAGATGTTTTGTGATACAAGAAAATGCTAATAATCTGGTGAAAGAGATTTATGTTGAAAAACCAGAAAGTTTTGAAAATCCACATGTTAAAAATCAAAAGATAATTTTGGATCATCATTTGAAGGATAATGGGAATTACATACTCAAAGAATTTGAGTTTGTAACTCCACAAGGGGAACACAAGTCAGTGATGGCTTGGGTTCCTAAAAGTTTCTAACTCTTTTCTTTGTGTGCAGGGCAACCCAGAAGAGGAGCTTAAAGATCATCTTATTGTGGATAGTGGTTGCTCTGGAAGTATGACAGGAGACAAAGAGATTCTGTCTGATTTTAGAAATATTAGTGGAGGAAGAGTTGCATTTGGGAATGATCCCAATGGAGGAAAGATTACTGGCAAAGGAACTATCAAAGCAGGGCTTATTGACTTTGAGAATGTTAGATATGTAAAGGAGCTTAAATTCAACTTGTTGTCAGTCTCTCAAATCTGTGATAAAAAACATCCTGTGTTATTCACTGACACAGAATGTCTCATTCTTTCATTTGACTTCAAACCTGTTGCTGATGACTTGGTAGTACTCAGAGTACCAAGGACTAATGATGTGTATAGTCTGGACATGAAGAGTCTTCACTCTTATGGAAGGGCCACCTGTTTAGTGGCAAAAGCATCAACTGAAGAAGCACATCAGTGGCATAGAAGATTGGGCCATGTTAATTTCAAGAACATCAACAAACTGGTCAAAGGCAATTTAGTTAGAGGTTTACCTTCAAAGACTTACAAGAATGATCATTCATGTTTGGCATGCAAGAAGGGTAAACAACATAAAGCTTCATGCAAGAAGCTTGAGGAGAGAACCATTGGAGCTGTTACATATGGATTTATTTGGACCTGTCTCTGTGGCAAGTTTAAATAAGAAAAAGTATTGTTTGGTTGTTACTGATGATTGTAGTAGATTCAGTTGGGTTTTCTTTTTGGGCTTTAAAGATGATACCTTTGATGCTATTCAGACACTGATTATAGCACTTGAAAACCAATTAAGACTCAAGGTTAGAGGTATTAGATGTGACAATGGGACTGAATTCAAGAACAAGCCTATGGATGACTTTTGTGCAAATAAAGGCATAAAAAGGGAGTTCAGTATTGCAAGAACACCACAGCAAAATGGTGTTGCAGAGAGGAAGAATAGGACTTTGATTGAAGCAGCAAGGACAATGCTAGCAGATTCCCATCTACCTATTCAATTTTGGGCAGAAGCTGTAAGTACTGCATGCTATGTACTTAACAGGGTCTCTGTCACCAAACCACAAATGAAGACACCCTATAAATTGCTGATGGGCAATAAACCCAACATTCGTTTTATGAAGCCTTTTGGATGTCCTCTTACTATTTTGAACACCATTGATAATCTGGGAAAGTTTGATGGCAAGTCTGAAGAAGGTTACCTATTGGGTTATTGCACTAACAGTAAAGGCTTTCGAGTATACAACAGAGTTACTAAGAAGATTCAAGACTGTCTTCATGTTGAGTTTTTAGAAGATCAAGACAATGAGAAAGGTAAAGGTCCTGATTGGATGTTTGATCTTGAGGTTTTATCTCCTTCCATGAATTATGTTCCTGTTAGAGAAGAAAATCAACCTTTGCACAATGGAGAAGATATTCAATATGTTGTTCATGGAGTGCATATTAGACCTGATGCTGATCTTGCAAGTCCAAAACAAAGTACTGATGTTCCTAAGCAAAGTACTGATTCTCCAAAACAAAGTACTGTTGCACCACAGTCCTCATTATCTGCTGAGGATCAATCTATTCAAGAGGAACTTAATCAGATGCTTCTTCAAGATGTATTAGCACATTCTTACACTGATGAACAAAGGAGAGCTTATGAAGAGTCAAAGAAGACCAAGACTGCAGAATATTCTCACAGTACTTTGGACAGTACTTTCAACCAAAGTACTGTTGCACCTATTGACAGTACTTTAGATGATTTGGCTGATCCTACCATGCCTGGGTTAGAAGAAACTGATGATGAGCTTGAAGATGAAGGTATTTTCTCAGATCTCAATGAAGGAGCTGATTATACTAACTTGGATGATACATATGAAGTTCCACAGTCACCAATCTTACGAATTCATAAGAATCATCCAGCTGATCAAATCATTGGTCCTTCTACTTCTGGAGTTATTACAAGACATAAAGCTAAGGGTTTCACAAAACCTCACAATGCTTTACTTAGCTTTGTGTATAAACAAAATAGGCTAAATCATAAGGACCATCAAACCTGCTTATTTACCTGTTTCATCTCTCAAGAAGAACCCAAGAATATTGCTCAAGCTTTGACTAAAGAAAGCTGGGTTGAAGCTATGCAGGAAGAACTTCTTCAATTTAAACTTCAAGAAGTTTGGGTTTTATGTGATCTTCCAGATGGGAACAGAGTTATTGGAACCAGATGGGTTTTTAGAGTCAAAAGAGATGAAAGAGGAAATGTTATCAAAAACAAGGCACGGTTAGTTGCTCAAGGCTATAGACAGAAAGAAGGAGTAGATTATGATGAGGTATTTGCTCCTGTAGCAAGGATTGAAGCAATTAGAATATTTCTTGCTTTTGCTTCATATATGGGTTTTCAGGTTTACCAAATGGATGTCAAGAGTGCCTTTCTTTATGGCACTATTACAGAAGAGGTGTATGTTAAGCAACCTCCAGGTTTTGAAGATCCTAAACACCCAAACAAAGTCTATAAGGTGGTTAAGGCTCTTTATGGCCTTCATCAGGCACCTAGAGCTTGGTATGAGAGGCTCTCTACATTCTTATTACAACACGGATACAGGAGGGGAGCCATAGACAAGACTTTGTTTATAAAGAGAGACAAGAAGGATATCATGTTAGTTCAAGTCTATGTTGATGATATCATATTTGGGGCTACCAAACAGTCCATGGTTAAGGACTTTGAGCAGCTGATGCAGAAGGAATTTCAAATGAGTTCAATGGGAGAGTTAACTTTCTTTTTAGGACTTCAGGTTAAGCAGTCAAAGGAAGGAATTTTTATCAGTCAAGACAAGTATGTTACAGACATACTTAAGAAGTTTAATTTTGATGATATGAAGGCTGTTACCACCCCTATTAAATCTATCAATTCATTGAGCAAAGATGAAGATGGACAACCAGTTGAAGTCAAGCTTTACAGATCCATGATTGGCTCTCTTATGTATCTTACTGCATCCAGGCCTGATATTATGTTTGCAGTCTGTCTATGTGCAAGATATCAAGTCTCACCGAAGATCTCTCACATGAATGCAGTGAAGAGAATCTTCTGTTATTTAAAACAACAACCTAAGTTGTGGTTGTGGTATCCTAAAGAGTCACCTTTTCACTTGGAAGCTTTTTCAGATAGTGACTATGCAGGTGATAATTATGATAGAAGATCAACGACTGGTGGATGCCAATATCTTGGAAGAAGGTTAGTCTCCTGGCAATGCAAGAAGCAGACGATTGCAGCAACATCATCTACTGAAGCTGAATATGTAGCTGCTGCAAGCTGTTGTGGACAAGTTTTGTGGATGCAGAATCAACTCTTAGACTATGGGTTCAATTTCAAAAATACTCCTATCAATATTGATAATGAGAGTACTATCTGTATTGTGAAGAATCCAGTTTATCATTCCAAGACCAAGCATATTCAGATTAGGCATCACTTTATCAGAGATTGTTATGACCATAGGCTCATCAATGTTGTTAAGGTTCACACGGATGACAATGTAGCTGATTTACTCACAAAAGGTTTTGATGTGTCACGATTCAATCACTTGGTCGTGAGCATTGGAATGATTAACTACTAAGCTATGTTTGAGGGGAGGACTATAAGGTGTTAGTATAGTCCTGTGTATTGCTTGAGGGGAGGATACTTTTTTATACTTAGTTTCTATGAAGGAATTTGGCAAAGTACTGTTTTTCCTGAAAGTACTGCTTGGAAAGTACTGCTTGGGAAAGTACTACTTATGTGGAAAGTACTGTTTGTCGTATTGAAGTACTGTTCCAACAGTAATATTGATGGGTAATTGATTGTAACGGTAACTTTGTTATTATAGGCTGTGATTTTTCAAATCCCACCTATAAATAACTACTTTCCGATTTTCCCTCTCATATTATTACTTAGAATCTTTTCCATTTTTATCTCACAATCACCATCTCTTTATTATTTGATAATATCTTTTCATTGTGCTCACTTATTCAACAATGGCGAATCGATTAACTGTTTCAAAGCACAATATGGTGGCTAATTTGGACAAGACTGAGGCGAATGTGGCTTTTTATGATATCATTGATTATCTTACTGGATCGCCAATTAGTTATGCTCTTTTAGTTGAACCGGATATTATTGAACCTTGGATTCAAGAATTTTGGGAAAATGCTAGAGATAATATGGAAGAAGATGAATATTATATTAGATCAACAGTTGCTGGACGGACTATCAAGATTACAGAAGCCTCTATTCGAGAAGATTTATTATTTGGTGATGAAGATGGGGCTATTTGTAACACCCCCAAAATCACAAAGTGACAGCGGAAGACTATTTTGGGTATTACTTAGAGGATCATAGTCACAAGTTATAGAAAACGACTCTAAAGAGACGTTTTTAAATAAGAAGTTGTTACCATTTCATAAAACTCAGTGTTTCGGAAACACAAAAGGGAATACCACATGTTTGAAATTACATAAAAGATAGTTTTTACGAAATGATAACTTTAATTGAAATATAACACCACTTCAAGTGTCCCATGACGTCCACTCCACGCCTTCATGAATGTCTAATTTGTACCTGAGATGAGCATGCTTAAAAAGGTCAACAAAAATGTTGAGTGATATTCATAGGTTTAAATAATTAGTTGAACACAAGTAAAAGATGATAATTGCTTCGAATACAATCACCATGGAAAACATAGATTATTATTATGCACTAAGCTCATGACACCAAACTAACTGCATACACCTAATTACTGGTGTAAGTAATAATATTGCCCTCAGAGATGGAATTGCCAATTCCATAGTTAACCAAATATAGTGCGCCCCAGTTATTTCCGATAACCGAGTCGGGGTCGTTAATTCCCATAGTACTATCCACAATATTCACGCTCACTCGTAAGTGATTAATGGTTCATGATGTAAGGGGCTTATGGCAGGCAACTTAGGCTATAATAATAATAATCAGGCAGCATACAGTTTAAGAAAGACTTGTGTTCTAGTTTATAGCATGCATCTCCCTCGCGGGGTTTGAAATAAATAAGTAAAGGCAAGGCTATGAACTCACCTTAGTAGAGCAGTATCCGAGTAGTAAAGAAATCAAGTAAGTGGTGCACCGAGTACCGTCACGCGACCTATAATTTGTATACCAATACTTTAATTAATACGTTTGTATTTTGACTTGATAATATTTGTATACACCAAAGGTTTAAGTTATTTATGTGTATCGTTTATTATCGACTATGGTTAACTTTGGCTCATGGAAGTACTTAGACACACACAAAAAGTAATAAAACAAATAAGTCGTGGGTTTGTCGTAACCGGAAAATGAAGTATGGAAAACATCATAAATAGATAGTAACGTAATTAAATTATAAAGATGTTGCTTAAAAATATAGGTATATATAAGAAAAGTAATAGTTTTTATTATAATGGTAGAAATAAAATAAATTCCGTTTTATATGTTATAATTGTCTTTTAGAAAAATGGGTGTGACTTGTTTATATGTCAAAAATATATTTGATGACAAAACGTAGGAAGTTATTGTTGTTTTAAAATAAATCTTGTTTTGTATCATAAGCTTGTGAAATGAGATATCGTGAAATAATATTGAAAGTAATAACGTCAAGGTAAGTAGGCGAGAAAGATCAAAAGACAAGTAACGAAATGACGATTTGTTATACTCAATGTTATGCAATCTTTTTATATGTTTGTTCTTAACATTGTAGAGCATTATGTTTCCAAGTTAACCTTGTATATATGTATCAGTTTTTGGAATTTGGATGTACGCTAAATGGGTTTTAATCCCACTGTTACTTGAAGTGGATTTAGGCCCAAGATGATATTATCTCATGTTGTGGCTTCGTGGCCCATTTGGAGGCCAAAACCAAACGCAACCATTATGAGAAACACAAAAAAAGAAGTGAGTTTCAAGGCTAGTGCTGTTTTCGTGAAACTGGACATACATCAAATTGACTTTAGTCCAACCAAACGCACCTCTTGTGAGAACAAAAAAATGAGAATAACAGGTCTTAAGGAGGATCGACGTAGAAGCTAAAACAAACACCCCTTTCCGAGTCGTTGCTGAACCAAAATAACAAACCAAGCGCACCCTAACTGATGCTGAAAATCAGTAGCAACGTACCCTGTTTGGGGACTGAATTTGCAGCAGCTAAACACCCCTTTTGGGTGGCTGCGTGGCAGCAGTTAAACACCCTTTGGGTGGCTGGAAATAAGCGAAACAAACACCCCGTTGGGGGGGCTGAACCGTAGCAAACAAACACACTTATTTGGTGCAGAATTTAGTACACAAAACACTCTATTCGAGCTGGAAATCAGCTGCCAAACGCACCTAATAGAGGCTGGAAAGATCAGGTTTAAAACGCAACTAAATATGGTTTCGTCACTACCAAATAAAACACGAATACGCCACAGGGACAGGCAAGGAGTAAGTCGAATATAGCAACGAATAAGTGAGGGAAAGCAACTCGAGTAAGACTCCTTATGAGCTAAAGAAGTAAGTCGAGAAAAATACAAGCATGATGTTTTCTTTTAAGTTCTTTCCACACAACAATTATAGTGACGACACGAGCACATTAAACTCTTGACGTAAGCTAATTACCACATAAGTGTTTGACAAGCTTTGTGTTTTGCTTTCAACTTCCTGTCCTTGTATGCATTGTAGTAACAAAGAACTAAAAACCCATTTAACTTTAAAAACATATTAATTTGAAGTCTTGTTTTAACCATTTCTTTAGACCCATATCAAAAGGATGCCGCGACAGCAGTGGGTTTTTGACTCTACTCAAACTCAAGTGTAACCCAATTCAAGTAATAAATCCAAATCGATAAGCCATAAAAATTTAACCTAACGCTTCCATTTTTTTGAGCCAATGTAACCAATACAATTAGATCAAAAGTTTTATCATCTTACTTATCAAAACTTGTTTTTACTCAATCCGGATGGGTTCATTCTCAACACAAAGGTGAATAATTTTCGACTTTCTATCTACTCAAAACAGTAAAACACCAAGAGCCTTTCATAATCCAAAAACAAGAATAAACTCATAAAACCCTTTACGCATCAATTCATATGTACGAACAAGAACAAGATTACAATAACAATAAGTCTAGTAACATAGTGAACGGGAATAAAGAAAACCTTACAACAAAAGAGGAGTGTCGATCGGTAATAAAAACAAGGAGTATAAGCAATCCCACCAATCGAATCCACAAGAAACCACAAGCACTTCGAGTACTCTTCTTAGTTTTTGATTTTGAGTTGTGAGTTGTGGCATCAAGTGGGAATCGATGGGGGTATTTAAGGGAGTAAAAAGAGTAGCTTGACTTGGTCAATCGAATGTGGGGATGAAGTAAGACCTCTCTTGGGTAATGATACTTGGCCTTCACGTGGCTCTTCTTTGTCTTGCCTTTAACCGAAACTCCTAGGGACAAGGAATCAAATGGGGGACCTCATCTTGTCGATTTGCTTCCATGGGATAAGCCAAGGGTTAGCTATTCTTGGATTGAAGTTATTAGTGGGATTGTAACAGATGTTTGGAGGTTATCTTCTTTTGGAGAGGTGTAGCTGATGCAGGGGGTTAAGAGGAAAGGAAAGAGGCGACATAAGAGGGTTGCAGGTTTTTCAGAGGGAGAAGAGGGAAGGTGGGGGGGCGTGGGGTTAGAGATAAAGGTGAGGTACGGTTTGTTTTATTTATTTTCTTTTTTTTGTAAATGAAATCAGTTAATAGATATTGTAGTGTGTATTATTTTAGGTGTTAGGTGTATTTTGGTACTTCGTCGTTAATTCGTAAATGTATAAATTCAAACAGAAAGTTGCATTATTTACTTTTCTGGACACGTTATAATTAAACTGACGCGATAATAAAATTTTAGACTTTTATTGGTTCGCTTTTATTTCTCGCGTTTTCTTCTATTTTAGTTTGGTACGCGTGCGGACTCATAAGACAAGAAAATATTTCTTGTGAGACTGATTTAGAATCAGTAAAGATCAGGCATAATTAAATAAGACTACTCGGATAGGCATAAATTTTATGCAATAAAAGATGAAATGTACATGCTAAAATGCTCAATTTAGATCAAATAAATTTGATAAATAGTCTAGTTCATAAATATGAAGATTTAAAATAGCGAAATTTTCCAGGTGTCTACACTATTCGATTTGACAAGCAACTGATTTGGGATACTTTTAGGGATCTTGGTTATGAAGGGTCTTTGACAGAACAAACATTCAAGAAAGCATTATTCTGTCCTCAATGGAAGTTCTTGATTCATGTACTGCTCCATTGCATAAGTTCTAAAAGTACTTCTTGGGAGCAGTTTGGGTCTAATATAGCATCTGCAGTAGTTGGATTAGCTACCAACAGAGTGTTTAATTTTTCAAGGCTTATTTTGGATGGGATGCTTTCACATATATCATCTGGGTCAAAATGGTTGATGTACCCAAGGTTTGTACAGGTTTTCTTAAACAAGCAATTGGCTGATGTTCCAAAACCTGCTGATTTGTTACCTGTCATTGTGCAACAAGCCAAAATATTTACATTTATGGCTAGGCGAAGTGATTTGTTCAAAGGTGGAGTACTCCATTGACTCCTACAATGCTGGAAGTTGTTCAAGCTGTACGTGCTGAAGCTGGAGAGGATGAGGAAAGCGAAGGTACTGCTTCTGTACATGGTACTGCCTCTCAGAATACTGCTTCTCAACGATCTGCATCACCAAGTGCTGACACACAAGGTACTGCTTCTCAGAAAAGTACTGATGCTCCAGAACATGTTGCAGTTACACCTCCATCATCTCTACACAAATCTAAACAAGAAGTTCACTCACAATCTCAAGGAGATGAAGTTTCTATGGAATCTGAAGGTCAAGTTCTCAACAATTATGCTTTAACTCGAGAATTGACAAGGTTGAAGAAATCTTTTGGAGAGCAAGCTAAAGCGCTTAAGAAGTTGAAGCGTAAGTATATGTGGTTAAGGAATTTTATTAAACCATACATTCAAGGTTATAACTTATGGGTTAAAGAGGAAAACTAACGCCGTAAGCAACTTCGAAAGGAATTAAAACGCAAGAAGGTTCCTAAACCATCTTCTGTCAACCTGGGGAGGAATTTAGAAAAAGAAAATTTGAAAGAAGATGTTACGAAGAAGAAAGAAACTGAAGGTACTGAAGAAAAGATTATTTCAGATACTGAGGAACAAGAAGAACAAGTTCAAGTTCAAGGTACTGATGATCAAGGTACTGAACATCAAAGTGCTGTTTTTCAAGATACTTCTAGACAAGAGGTAATAACACCAAGAGTATTGAATTTTGAAGAAGAAGTTGGTCCTTCTACAACTGTTATACAAGAAGAGGAGGAAGCTACATTCAAACCTATTTATTCTGCAAGTGATGATGAATTAATTGCGACAATTTTGGGAGATTTGTCACAACCTAGAGGTGGTGTTACTATTAGAGATGTACAAGAAGAAGAACAACAAAGAACTTCTCAACCTGAAATTGATCCTAAAGATAAAGGGAAAGGTGTTCTGGTTGAAACTAAGAAAAAGAAATTAACTTTAGCAGAACTTAGAGCAATTGAAGTTGCTAGGAATGAAGCTGCAGCTAGAAAGCTTCAAGAAGAATTAAATGCTAAAGATAGAAAAGCTCAGGAAGCTCAAGAAGCTCAGAATAGAGAAGCAGCTCAGAAATTGCATGAGGAATTGAATGCTGAAACTGCTGAACCATTACAATCACCTGTTCCAGTTAGATTTATGCCAAGACTTAATAAAGCTAAAGACAGAAATGCTATGATGGCTTATCTGAAAAGTCAAGGGTATAAAGGATTGCAGAAGTTTAACTATTTTGAGATGAAAAGATTATATGATGCTACTAGGGAGGATTATAAGAAAGATGTTGCAGGCATTAAAGACTTTAGAGAAAAAGCTACCTGGACTGAAGCTGAAAGAAAGAAGAGTTTGAAAAGAAAAAGGAAAACTGAAGTTACAGATGTTCAGTTTTCAAAGAAAGTTGAATTAAGATCTGAGACTAGTGATGAATTAAAGAATTATCTCAGAGTGGTAGATTTTGATTATACAAAGGAAGATGATGACATGAAGATGAACAGATCAAAGATTAGTGTTTTTGAAGTTGTGAAATCTAAGAATGGAGATTACATGATTTTTCATAAAGAAGATGAAAGCTTCAAAGTTTTCAAAAGGCTATGGGATATACTGCACATTATAGATAGAATAGATCTATTCTACTTATATCATGTTGTGAAGGCTTACTTTGAAAATAATCCTTTAGAAGGGATTGGTTTGGTTTTACATGGTGATCTCATAACTATATGGGAAACTGAAGAAGAGAGCACTGATGATATTTGGAAGAATCAAGAATGCTGGGAAATTGTTTGCTGGAGATTCTTTGAAGAATCTGGAGTTCATGTTTTAGAGCTGGAAAATAGAACAATGATACACATGTTTGCAGAAAGAAGATACCCTCTCACAGTCGAGCTCATAAGAAGAATGCTAGAGCATGGATTGGAAGTGGAAGAAGATAATGAAACTTCTTGCATGATTATCAACTTATTTATCAACTGGACTACTATTGCTGAAGATGATCAATAACTGGTATGAATTTTATTTGAATAAATACTTTTTGATATATCAGTACTTTTATTCAAAGTACTGCTGATCAGACAGTACTTTCATCAAAGTACTGTTTGCAGAAATAAACCAGTTAAATGAATTTTAGAAGAAACCTTTTGTTATTTAATAAATATTTTGAAATAAAGGTTGAATAAATGGTTTTTGTGATGATAACATCAATAGGTTATCAATCCACCATGGTTACAAAAGGATTGACTAATCCATGAGCAAACGGCTCTGGTAAAGATATATCAAATCCGTTTTTAGTTGACAACTTGCTAATAAGTTGGATGGTAATCAACTCACCATATCAGTAATGTGAAGAGTTGGCTAGCCCACAAGAAAATGGCTTGTGGTAAAGGCTGTGGAAAAACCATTATTGGTAATTAGTTCACCATTAGATAGAAGAACTAACTAGTCCAGAAGGGTACAACTTTTGGTAAAGACAAATCAAATCTGTTGATAGCTGGTGGTTTGCTAAAAATCATATGGTTATCAATGTACCATGGTCTTACACACCAAAACATTTGGCTACTCCAGAGATAATGGCTTTGGTAAAGAGATCTAAATCCATTAAATTTTCAATGATTCACTTGGAAGTGATGAGAATAGTATGCAACTTTAAACTGAATTAATGTACAATTTGTCATATGTTGCTGTGTTGCTGAAAAGATGGAGATTGCTGGATGATGCTGTGAAAAGAACAATTCTAAGAGATACTTTGACAAGCACAGATGTTACAGAGATAAAATCTAAAGACTAAGAAACAATCCGTTTTAAAGATGAAGCTGTTAAAGATATATTCACAAAGGAACTTGAAGTCAAGCAAGTAGAATTCAAGTTAGGGGAGGATTGTTGGGATATGAAAGTGCTGAAGATATGAAAGTACTGAAGATATGAAAGTACTGTAAGCTGCAAAGTACTGGAAGAAGTCAAAGAGTCAAAGTACTGCTAAAGACAAAGTCAAAGTACTGCACTATGAAGTCAAAGTACTGCAAGAACAAAAGAACTGTTATATTCGTTTATGGAAAGAATTGTATTCTATGTTTAGATTACTTGTCGTACAAGGTTACAAATTGTAAACCGACTAGGATATCCTTGAGCCTATAAAAGGACTCCTAGATTGGCATTAGAGGTACGATTCCAAAAAGAGTTTTAGAGTTTACGAATTAGTGTTTTAGAGAAAAGTTCGATTATCTTAGAGTTGTATTAGAGTATCTGCATAATAAGCAGATTTAGAGTTTATAATAAAAGTTATTCTTCTTAGCTTTGTTAAGTAAATTCCGCGTACTTAATAAAGATTTCTCAGTGTTTCTTTGTTAATAACTTAGGATTTATCCGAGGTTATTAAACCTTAACGAGCTAGTTAAAGTTAGTTTGATTAAAGTATATCGATCCAACACATCTTAACCACTAGTGAATGTTGGGGAGCAGTATCTTTGTCCTTGTTCAACTAGGCCTGAGAGGTCCTTCCAGGTCTACGTGGCCTGAGATTTAAGTCAGGCCTTTATCAAGTGTTGATTGTGCCTTAGTAAAAGGCTTGATCCGAGTGTGTAATTAATGGGCTTGGGTCATTAATATTGATACGCTATCAGTCCCAATTCCTTATTGTCGCTGAAAAAGATAAAGACTCGTAGACCTTGAACTATCAATGTCATTGGTCAGAGTCACCATTGGTTCAGCTCCTTTAGTATAGTAATAGGCTTTTCTAAATACTAATTAGAGACCGTTTGGTCAACTTTTCCTAGCCAACAGTCTCCTCTATTTAAATAAAGGAATAACTTAGATTAATTAGTTGTAAGTGAGCATAATGGCTTCTTCTTGAAACTAAAGTACAAAAAAGAATAAAATAAAATCAATAAAATTTGATCCTTTGTTGTTGATGCATGTATTTTGGTGAAGTTTCTGGAAGATCAGGGACAGTCTTGTTTACTGAACACTCCTCGATGCACCCGATGCGCATTCTTTGAAGATATATCCTCTTTCCCTCATGCTCATCTCTTTAATTTTCTTCTGATTCTCCAATTTGAAATAATGCCAGATGCTTCTTTCTCCCTTTTGGTTACTGCTGAGAGTAACCATAACTACACTTATAGCTTGTGTGTCTTAGTACACATATTTTTACAAGAACCTTTGAACAGATATTATCAAGATGAAAACATTTACTAAGGACGAGTTGTCCTAGTGAACTTTATTTCTAAATAAAGGTACTTGCAAGGAAGTTGTACTTTGAAGTGTGGTTAAATGAGCTGAAAAAGAAGCATTTGGAGCTTTATGCTACACAAAAAGAGTATAGAAGTACTCAATTATGTAGACTAGAAGCAAAGTGAAGTTAGGGGAAGGGTGTATTTGGTGGGGTCTTGTAGAGGATCAGGTTTGAATGTTATTAGCTAACATTCAAGAATGGATTTGTATTATTAGCAAGCATTCAAGAATGGATCTGGATTATGAGAAACCCACCCGCTCTGATACCACTTGCTGGTCCTGTCAGTTTGAGCAAATGACGATACTAAATGAACATTAAGAAACAAATCGACATCTTTTACTCAAGACAACTTAGTCTACTAATGACACAATTTGTACTTTTCAACATTTATAAATCTTATTAGAAATGAATCAAAAATTTACAAAGAATAGTGTACGGTACACAATTCAGGTTAATGACAAATGAAACTCTCCTGTTAGAACAATTAGTAGCAGTTAACTTTGCTTAGTTTGTTTCTAGCAGAGGGGATCCTATCAGCTATAATACTAAGTAGTACTTTATGTTTTTGTTTAGGATCTCTACTTATCTTGGTTACAAAGTTTCGTTTAAATAGAAGGGAAAATACCGCAGAATCACGTGGGTATAGTAGTGTAAAACCCACATTTTCGAATACGATAAAATACCCAAAATACCCCTTTAATTTCGAACTTATGAAAGGCTTTAATTATTAAAATATTTCGTCACGGCTATAACTAATTATCTAAACCGTTATTATCCGGAACAAATATAGGTAATATGAAGATAAAACTTACGCTAAAATACTTTCTACACATTTATTTTGTGTCACACGTTTCTCTTTTGTCCCTAGCCGATTTAAAATGTAGTGTACAAACGTATCGAATCAAGAGTAGAGTCCAGATTCGTGATTGATATAAACTTGGCAAGTCCTCCTATCAATGCCCTTAATTTTGGTGTTTCCTTTTTGAAAACCTTTCCACCACTCAGTTTCTAAAACCGAACATCATCCCTCTTTTTTTTTTCTTTCACCGAAAATAAAATTGACAAACCCTAAAAAAAATCTATTACACAAAGAACGGCTGGAAACTTTTTACCATTTGATGTCGATTAAAGGAGTGCTGCAAAGAGACCAGTCGTGGTCTTGGACAAGCTTAATCGTGGGTTTAAGCTACTGTTAGGGTTCCTGATTCGTAGGTCATTGTTGCTGTGATTCATGGGTATTAATGATTCGTGGGTTAGGGTTCTTGTTGCTGGGATTCGTGGGTTAGCATCAACAAGGTATCATCGCCTTTTGTCTTTTTTTTCTTGTTCCATTCGACACATGTATACTAATCTAAATCATGTAGCAAACACTATAAACGTATGTATATATGTAAAAATATAACATCATGAAAACCTTGACACAAATCTGATTTTGGACTCCATAAAATCGACCCATATGTGATCTTAAAAACGAGTTAAATAAGCCCTTGGAAACTATGCGGATACGTGGGTGTTAAATTGAAGCGATAACGAATGATTACAGGTCTTGTTTGGTTTAAATTAAAGGGCGTTCATAATTGTTTTCTGGGAGGGAGTCACGACACAATAATGGTATCACATTAGTAATCATGTAATCTTGTGATAGTTGAGATAAAAATGGTTTAAAACGTATACGATAACCTTGATATGAAAACCTAGGGTTCGTTTGAATAATTTATGGGTTGTATAAATGGTTATTGGTTTGTTAAATGGTGTATATAATTATCGTAAGACTGAAAATATGGAAGGGTAAACTTGATATGATGATATTAAATCAGGTTGTGTGGCTTACATGAGTCTTGGGTGCGTTTGGGTAGATTAAACATGTGCTTATATTGGTTTCAATGGACCCTAAAACTGGACAGCATCATATGTCGAATTTGTGTGTGTCATAGATCGAATTTTGTAAGCGAAATAATCTGGGTTTTTGTGGGAAAAGTTTATTTTATGTCTTAGTTAAGTTTTCCAAGTGGTTTGGTCGAATTTGGAGTTGTCTAAGTCATATTTTTGAATTTTACAAGATCAAGTGTCAAAGCTGAGAAAACGGGTCTGAAATTTGGTTGGATTGTTTGATTTTTCATTTTCAAACCATAAAGAATTGGGAGCTCTCCTTTTACAGGATTGACATTTAGGATATAAATGAATTTCTGGGAGTTTTGGGAATTTTTCCAAGGTGTCTAAACAGGTCCAATAAGTGTAAACTTTTAAGGTGTATTTTCTGATTACTTTCTGGACAGGTCTGGACTTGTGATTTTCCATAGGCCATTTGGCATAGAGATAGAAACCACCAAATTTTGGAGACTCTTTTAACTCATATGGGAACCCCTGGGATTTTACTTGATTTCATTTGAGCTAAGTAAGTATTTTATAAAAATCGCTAAAGTCTGGTCCAAATATGAGTTTAAGAAAATGAAAGATAGAAAAAGGATATCAATAAGTAAAACACTTACACATGCGTAAGAAGCTTATAAAATAAGTATATAAGTAATATATGATATCAATTCGTGTAGATACGTTGAAGGAGATACGACGTTGCTTCCCGATGTAACTTTCTTGTTTGCTTTGATTTCGTTGCTAAGGTACAGATATTCTGACCTTATCTCTTAAGGTTTCTCGTGATTCTTATACATCTTTCGATATTAGCTTGAACTGTTACGTTGTACTCTAAGCCTCATGATTAGGGCTTCCCTATGACCTTGCTATGCTCCCTTTGATATGAACCTTTGATATGAAACTATGATATGAAACTATGATATGAAACTTTGATATGAATTATGATATGAACCATTATGATATGAATATGCTTTGACCCTTCAGTCTGATACCCGAGCCAAATATGTTTCCTAGTCAGGAAGGTAACCTGACCGTGTCATTGATGCACCAATGGCATGAATTTAGTGTGGTTGAGTGATGTTCCACACCGTCCCCATTATGATATGATTATGAGCTCACTATATGTATATGATTTGGCCACTATGTTTCCGGGGGGCGTATGGATGCATCCTAGATATGATATGTTTCGAGGGATTTGATCTGATTGGAGCTTTGTCTGGTGAATGATGTCGGGTGCAATCCGCGTCTTCACAATTCTGGGAGCTAGCTACTCCATTTGTTACTGAGGTATCCCCTCCTATTATGTATGGTATTCCGAGGTCACCCCTCCGAATACAATGGCTACTTATGATATGATATGATATGATATGTTTCCGGGCTCGGGTAGATTTCTGATAAACCGTACACTTGTGATAAACCTATATTGTACCTTCCGTACTCCCCAACGCACCATATTCTGTATAAATTGTTCTTTACTCAGTACCCTTATATGAATCACTCTACTATCAAGATATAGATACTCCATTACATTGATCTGTCACACTTTCATTCCGTTACTTCAGACTATGGTTCCATTCACGTACCGGGTTATTATATGCTTATTGGATTTGATTATGATATTCATGTTTATTATGACTACGGATTTCCCTGTTATGATGTGTTTAATATGCGGTTATCTGAGTTACCTGATGATATGTGATCTCACTATTATGTGACCCTCTGTTTTTGTCTAGTGACCATGCTAGTGCGTAATTGATAGTTTTGTCTGTTTATCATGTGTACTTCGTTCAGTTAATGTTGTGGACTATGACTATCTGATAGTATCTTTATCTGCTTGTTGTTGACCTGTCATGTTTGCATTTCTGTTTATGCTATGGTTTGATTAGGTAAATGGTTCAACTTGTGACGTATGGCTTGTTAATTTGTTTAGTTGCCCTGCTATGTCCCTAGTTCATTTAATTATAATGTTCATATTATATTTCCTACTTGTTACGTGTGACTGCCATGTGTGGACTGCCGTTAGTACTTCCGCCGTTATGATGCTGGTTATGTTTTCAAATAAGGGTTTATGTCCTGTGTGATTGCCATGCTCACTTACTAATTAATTGTTTCCGCTTGCCTTAGTTTTCTCTTTGACTTGTATGGCTTATGATTTCCTGAATTGATTGTATGCTGTATATGTTGTGTGGATATTGTGTCTGCTATGCTTGCTTATGTTTCAGTACTTGTATGCCTGGTTTGTATGTGCTTGTATGTTTGTCTTGATGCTTTGCTTGGCTTCGTTCTCCTTATTATATGTGCTTTGGATATCTGTATAATTGTGTTCTGCAGGATCCGCATTGACTCATTATTCTCAGTTCGCTGCGACTTTGTTATCCGTTTCCTTTGTTTCATTTTGCATTTCAGATTTTATTTAGCTTTCGTTTGGTTATATCTGTTCACTGGGCTTTTTAAGCTCAGCCGCATTTCTTTTCCTGCGGCAGGTGTTAGGTTTGAAGATGGGCTTCGATGGGCTGAGAGTTGGATTATCTGAGTGGACCAACCCTAGTTACCTTGTTATTTGGACTTATTTTGGCGGGCTTTTGTTTTGAGATTTCATTTTATCTTAGACATTTTGGGTTTTGTAATTTTCCGTGTAAATCATTGTTTAAATGACTTGATACTTTATTCTTAAGACTTCCGCTTTTAATTGTATGTTCTGATATGACACCAGAATGTGACACTTCTACCCTTGTCGGGTTGGGGTGTTACAAGTAGTTTGCCAATTTGTAAAGGATAGAATGTGCCTAGTATACTAGGTTAAACGTACTTTTGGTTTACCAGTGCTGGCAACCTTTTGTACCCAAGTGTTTCTTTATCGTCCTTTGATAAGACCTTTCGCTTATCTTCCCAAGAATTTTACCGCCCATTCATCAGAGACTAAGTTGCTCTTCAGAGATAAGTCTTTAGGGTCATTGAGACATTTGTCAGATCTCAGTAATTCTGGTGTTGTTTGTAGC
>BPTQ01000008.1:120799503-120834452 GCA_019973895.1 Chrysanthemum seticuspe
GGTTAGACACTCTTAAGAAAGAAAAGTTGTATAGGAATTTGTTTTTTTATATGGATTGTCTAAATTGATTATAATTCAGCACATAATATTTGTATTTAAGAATTTTTTAATGTTTTTTAGCTTACAGATATACGAAATTTTCTCACTTTATACTATTTCCATCTCACACTGTTGAACTGGTATTGTACCAAGTGAACCTGAAAGCATATTGTTGTGGAGGTGTCAGCCAAGCTATCATCAGTCAAGCACTAAGCAATGGGTTCAGTGCAGCTAGGTGTGCACCGTTATACAATAGTAACACGACCACTTACTGCCATGATTTAAGGAGTAGCCGAAGTAGTATGAATAGAAACATTAAGAACCCTCCACAGAATTTGTGTTATCTGTTAAAAAATAGATGGACCAGAAAGTGTATTTTGTGAACAGCACGAACACGCCGATTATAGTCATTCACCAGCACAATGATAACATATTGCCACGTGTGGATCGACGTGACTTGGGTAACGAATCACGAACTGACTACTATCGAACCGACTGTGGAGGTGTTGTTATACGAAAGTCCAAGTGAACCATGTTATGGTCAAGTTGTCACACTCTACCTTTATCATATTTCACTCTTTTAAAGCATATAGACATTCGATTTTTTGTAATTTTTTAAGAATTTATGTTTATAATACACGACTTAATATTAGTTAAATCTGTTAGGTATATTTTTTTGTTTAAGGATATGTTGAAAAGAAAGAATTCTCACAGATTGGAGATGTATGGAAGCTGTGCTAGTTGATGTGCTATAGTACAGAGTTAATTCTGGTGATGTCATTTTTAAGTCTGTTTGACCATTCTTTAGTCTGGTAGTGCAAAAAATAAAAAATGATTTTTACTGTTTAAATAGTACCGTTACCTGATTTTAGATGGTCAGAAGTATTTATATGGATAATTTTTATTTTTAGAATTCATATTTATCCTTTAATTACTTTATCCTAATCTTTAAAAGTTTAATTATTTTATTTCGATTAAGTCTCCTCACCAGCACTAAACCCTAATTGCCCTGCACTACCAGTAATTCAATTAACATAAAAGATGGCACAATTAAAGTTTGTAGACAAGCACAATCAAGTGGGATTTCTCAAAAAGCCTGCTGAAAGCACAGGCTTCGAGCAGATAGTGGACTTTCTAAAGGGTAGTCATATCAGGTATGCCCTTACTCATAATCCAACTATCTATGATTCCCTAGTCAAACAGTTCTGGCAGACTGCTACTGCTAGAACTATTGCTGATGGGACACTAGAGTTAAATGCAACTATTGATACGTTAGAGTATTCAATCACTAAGGAATCAGTCAGAAGCAAGCTTTAATTGGCTGATGCCTCAAGGATTTCAATGTTGGCAAATCATGACCTCTTTCAGGGATTGGAAAAGATTGGATATCCAACTGATGGAACATTCACTTTTTGGAAGAGTCATTTTACGCCACAATGGCGTTTCCTTGTGCATCATATTTTACATTGTATGAGCTCTAAAAGTGGTGGATGGGATCAATTTGGAAGCAATATTGCTTCTGCATTGGTCTATCTCTCCACTGGCAGACTCTTCAATTTTTCAAAAATGATTTTTGATGCCATGGTTGCTAATTCCAAGAATAAGAAAAAGTTTTTGATGTACCCAAGATTTTTGCAAATGATCTTAAATGTTGAAACAGCAAGCAAACATCCTTACATTGCTCTCCCTTTCACTAAAAAGATATTTGGTAATGTGAAAAGGGGTTTTGAAGGGGCACACAAGCCACTTTTGTCTGCTATGTTGCCTTCTGTTGCTACTGACCCTGAAGGTACATCTACATTTGTTCCATCTCCTACTGCTACATCAGAAGCTCAGGCTCAACCTACATCTGAACCTGAAAAAACAGAGTTTCAACAGAGGACACCAACACCCCCACCACCTTCACCTTCAGTCCATAAGGAAGAACCACCAGTGATTCCTCAACCACAACCTCCAACACCCACTACTACAGTAGAACCCAGTTCCTTATCTATGGAAGATCTACTTCAACTGGTTCCATAACTGATTTCAAGGGTTGATGAGTTGGAGAAAAAATTGAAGAAGACCAAGAAGTCACTGGGGACTACTCGCAAAAGAGTTAAGAAATTGGAGGGGAAATTCAAACAGACGGGGATAGACATTACAGACTCAGAAGGTGAGGAATCCTCTCAGGAAACTCAAATTAGTCCTCAAGGATTGGAAGCAGCTAAAATCTTGGTTAAGAATTTCATTCACAAGAAATCCTTTAAGAAGAGACTAGATAAAGAAGCTGCAAGTTCTAGTGGAGTGGATAAGTCTGGTGACTTTACTAACGATAAGTCTGGTGGTGCTGAAATTAAATCTGCTTTTGATGAAGATTTTAATACTGGCTTTGATGCTGAAGTTAATACAAGTACTGAACATATTAATCCTGGTAGTGATCCAGCTAGTACTGGTGAGGAGTTTGTACATAGGGAAGGCAAAGGAATAGTGCAAGAATCTTCTGAGCCAGTGAAGACCAAAAAGCAACTCGTAGAAGAGGAAGCTAGCTTTGCTGAGATTGCTAGGATTCAAGCAGAGGATGCGGCTGAAGAAGCTAAACGTGCAGAACAAACAAGGGATGATGAGCTGATTGCCAAAAGTCTGCAGGAGGAACCACAATTAACTGAAGAACAAATGAAAAGGAAAGCTGAAGTTCTGGAATCTGCCAAATTCTACACTGATGAAGACTGGGATACTATAAATTCCAGATTATTAGTAAACAGAGATATCCTTCCTGATATTGGCGGAGAAGACTATGCAAGTAAATTGGTTGAGATGATTAATGAGAAGAAGAGGCTTCTCAGAGAGCAGAGACAAAGAGAAAGGATGAACAGATCCGTGACCAAAGCTGAGCAAAGGGATTATATGATCCACTATGTCAAAAGTCAAGGGAATCCTACCTGGAAGTTGAGCCAGTTAAGGAAATTGAAGAATGATGAACTAAAAGCAGAATTTGAAAAAGTAGTGTACCAAAATAAAATTTTTTTTCCAATGGATTCAGAGTTGGAAGCTTCAACGCTTAAAAGGAAGGGTTACAATCTTCAACCAAAGGATGCTAAGAAGCACAAGATTGCAGAGACTGAAAAGGTTGCTGAAGCTGAAAAACTTGGTGATAAGCCAAAAACTGTAAAGAAAGAGGAGGAAGCTGAGGTTAAGCAACCAGTTTTGAAAATGACAAGGAAGAAATCCACTGGAAAGAGTGAAAAAGGATAAGACAAATGTTAAGAAGGAAGTGGAAGAGTACATGAAGGATAAGGTTGATGAACCGTCATCAGAAGAGTTTACCATGGGCTCCATTCCTACATGTTCAGCACTTCCTGCTAAGATTGCAAAGGTTCAGATCATCAAAAATGGGAAAAAGGTAGATTACCTGATAGTAAGGGAAAATCACACAGACACTATATATGTGAACTTTCCTGGTTTATTGAGTGATTTGTCCAGGGATGATTTGAAGACCATGTACCAGCTGATGATGGAGAAGCATGGTGACGAGAGACCTGAAGAGGAATATGAAAGAGTCCTCTGGGGTGACTTGAAGACCATGTTTGAGATACCAGATGCTGATCATGAAATGTGGAAGCTGGCCTGTCAAGAACAAGTGATCAGATGGAGATATTTCCACACTTGTCAGGTACACTGTTTGGAATTAGAAACTGCAATTCTTTATATGCTTACAGAAGTGGAGTATCCACTTCCAAACAGTATTTGCAGGGCTATGCTTGAGAAGAAGCTTTTTGGTGAAAGAAAGGATGATGCATGCTATCAGCTTTTGAGGTTAATTGAATCAAAAGCTCAACAGCAATAATACTGGCAGTATAACAGTTAAGTCTGGTAGTATTCGTAGTTAGTTCTGTTTATGAAAAACATAATAGTTTATTAGAGTTTAGGGAAGGCATATGTACGCGTAGAGATATCTTAGGAAGAGATATATATATCCTTCTACACGTTTTGTATACTAGGTTTTCCTAAGTGTATAAAGGAACCCTAAAGTATAGTGAAATGAACTTGTACTTAGACGAATAGAAATACTAATAAAATAAGTTTATTAGTGAAATAGTATTTGTGTTCTTCTTGCTTGTTGTTAAGATTCTGCATTAACAATCAAGTACTCGTTGTTAAAGAGTTCTTCATATATATAATTAGTTTGGATTTATCCAAGTTTAGTATATTGTGGTGTTGCACAAGTGTTAATGTGTGTGCATATCAATGTGACTATAAAAGCCATCACCTACAAACCCACATTTTCATTAACAGCACAATAAATGCAACAAACTTGACCATATGGTGTTTAAAGTGAAGAAACATGTATTTTTTGTGACTATTGATTATCCAATGGCCACATCAAATTTATGTTTGTGTGGCCTTTTCTAACATTTAGTCACACAAAGAATGTTTGTTTTGGGTATTTAGTCACATACAATTTATCATAAAGTGGCTAAAAGTGTTAATAAGTGTGACCATATAGTGTTTCAAGTGAAGAAATGTGTGTTTTGTGTGACTATTGATCATCCAATGGCCACATTAAATTTATGTTTGTGTGGCCTTTTCTAACATTTAGTCACACAAAGAATGTTTGTTTTGAGTATTTAGTCACATACAATTAATCATAAAGTGGCTAAAAGTGTTAATAAGTGTGACCATATGGTGTTTAAAGTGAAGAAACGTGTATTTTGAGTGACTATTGATCATCCAATGGCCACATATTAAGTTACGTGACCATATGTACTGGATTTTGGCTACACTTAAATAATATGTGTGACAAAACGTTTAGTGTGACCATATATGGCATTTGGTCACGGTGTTAGTAGCAAATGTGACTTTATAGATTAGCTTTTGGCAAGCTAACACAAACTGAACTTTAAACACACATATTAACTTACGTGAACATATGTACTGGATTTTGGCTACACTTAACGAATGTGTGACAAAACATTTAGTGTGACCATAGATGGCTTTTGGTCACAGTGTTCAAGTGTGTGACATATATTTATCACTGTTTATATGTATATCGTGACTAATGTTGCAACCTCAATTTTCATTTGTCACTCGTTCCAATTTCAGATGTGGCTAAAGAGTTGGCAAAACATATCAGTCACCCTTAAATAATGTGTGACAAAACTTTACTCTATGATTTAGACACACAAAAAATTACTTCATGTGACTAACGCATCAAGGTTACTTGTATTTGTCACGCGTTCCAAATTCATATGTGGCTAAATGATCTGAAACAAAATCACCAGATACCTTTAGCCACACAATGTTCAATTGTGTGGCGATACAGTTCTAATGGTCACACAATCAAAATTTTCATGTGTGACTAATTAGTACATGTTGTCAATTTTCGTACCTTCAGCCACACAAATATGCGAATGTGTGGCTGTTCCATTTCGACCATGCGTGACCAAATCCCGTTTTTGCACTAGTGGAAGTAGATGTGAAACCCGAAATGTTAGAGGGTTCCGAAGCAGATATATGAGACATGCACACATTAATGACTTTAGGCATCCATTTAAATCCTAGTGTGTTATATATCCATTTCTGCCATCTATAACTACTCTTTGCTTTAGTTTTAGTGAATGCACTAGGTGGTACTACATTCTTAGGAGGTGAATCTGGAGCTACAGTGACAGCAATGTTTGCCTTAGAATCTAAAGAAGGCGGTCTACCAAGCACAGACTTAGAATGATTAGTGGCCCTAGAGGTATTCCGATTCTTAGGATTCTGTAAACTAGAGATTATAGCTTTAGCAACACATTTGTCATGACAATCAGAATTCATACTTTTACGACAAATAACACAAGGTGCATCAGACTGAATATCAAAAGTGCTTAAAGGTTTAGCATTCATTACATCACTATTTCTATTACATTTGCCAGACGCAACATCTATAGTGGAAGCAACGTGAGTCTTATTCATAGTCCTAGGGTGTTCTTCTACTTTAGCATTCCTTATTGATCTTTTCTTAGGTCGCAACTTCCTATTCTTCGATTGATTGCTCCTAGGCTGTGAAGTGCGGACGTTTGGAAAAGACGCAACTATTCCTATTTCAGTAGAAGGAAGCACGTTAGCAACTTGTGATTTGGCAGTAGGGATTCTAGGTGCACGATTACTAAGTGTTACTGGTGCTAATCTCTTAATGATGGTTGGCGGAAGTTGTTCATACTTTCCTAACATTTCTCTTAACTTAGAGATAGTGTGAATCAAATCTTGATTTTCAGACCGAATATTACCAGCAAAATTCATGACTTCTCTAGTGTGAGCAAGATAGTGATCAAGTTCGTTTGATGCTTCATGTCGAGTCTTATTGAGTAAATCAAATATGACACCATATTCCTGTTTAACTATTACAAGTTCTTGTTCATATTTAGAGATTTGACTTTTCAAAGACACGTTTTGATCATCCAGTTGCTCAATTTTAGGATCAGAAGATTTTGCACTCAACTGAGCGATTTTCTTTTGAAAACTAAGTTGATGGTTGTGAATATCTTTTTCACACCAATGAAGACGACGTTTTGCATTGTAAAGTTCGTTAAGTAATTGTTTATTTTCAGCTTTTAAAGACTCGATCTGAAGCACATTATCAATATTCTCAACAGTTACCACAGAGTCAACATTATCAGCAGAGATAGAATCAGATGCATTTGGCAAAGAATAGAATAACACAACATTATGGATATCAGCACAGATAACATCTTCCAAGAGTCGATCAACATCTTTTCTCAACAATTTCTTTTTACGTTTAGTATTAGAGATAGATGTTTCAGTTTTCTCGAAAATGACCTTCATGACTCCAAGTTCCTTATGAAAATCCTTTTCCCAAGCTAATGCACAATTTTTCAAATTTTTAACATTAGGTAAAAGATTTTTCTGAAAAATGTCTCTTTGTTCTCGCGCTAGAGGCGATTGAAAGTGATTAACTTTGATTTCAGAACGATATTCTATCTCATGTTGTAAAATTTTGAGGTCAGCCATGAAAATATCAAAATATCTAAGAATTTTGCGATTTTCAGGTTTTGAGTTAACTTCACTGATGGAAGGTAAAGGACCATAAATTTGTGCATAATCTGGTTGGGGATTAACATTAGAAGACTCAGGTGTTTTGATGATAACCCTTGGTGTGTTAGAAGAATCCGTTGGTGTGACGAAAGTGACCGGTTTTGAATAATTAAAAGGTTTGTTGTAAACAACAGTTTTTAATTTTGATCGACTCTCGTTTTCTGCATCTAATTCCTCTTGACGATGATATTCAACAACACTCATAACAGTATCATTAATTTTATATTCTGCACTGGAAACTTCAGGATTTTGTTTGAATGTTTTTAGTGAAAGCTTTGGTTTGTAATCAGCCAGATTTGGTCCATATTCTTTCGGATTGGGTTTTAAAGTAAACTTTTCAATAGCTGTTACTGATTCACCATGTTTGTAAACAACAGTTTTAAACTCTTTAATTTTGTTTTGCAAGCCAATAATTTCTGCAAGAAGGTCATCTACCTGATTTGTTGAATGCTTTTTGTATGCTGAGAACTGTTTTTGACAATTTAACAACTCAGCCTTAGCTTTTTGATTTTCCAAGGTGAGAGCGTTAATTTGCCTTTTATGTTAGGTCACTAGTTTTACAAACACGATTCACCCAACTAGTAGGCGATTGATACCACTGTTAGGTCACTAGTTTTACAAACACAAGCTTATAAGAAAGAGATGAGGCGATTGAACAAGTAAACAAACACAAACACACGTAAGACTAAGATGGTTATGCGTAGAGTGTAGGTGAAAGAAAAACTTGAACAACCAACCTTCAAATGAAGGTTTACATAAGGTATATTTAGGAGGAAAGCTAGGGCAACACTCCTAGTTTCCATCCTTTCTTTAATGGGCTTGGGCCTAAGCTCATGGGCCTTCTACATAAGCTTAAGGCTAATAACAAACATAAAGGCCATAATAAAGCTAACTATTACATAATAATTACTAACACTTGATTATGGTTTAGGAGTGATTCCAACAGTTAAGTTTTTCATTTTCTTTTATTACTTGTCGTTTTTCTAGTCTGATGCATTTGGTTGTCTTAAGTGAATTCAGGTTATTAAAGTTTTCTCATAGATCTCAAAGCGGGACACGTTTACTCGTGTATCTCCGATCATTCCGAGCAAATCCAAGGGATTTTTCCGTTCCATTTCTAACCCTTCTTATTTTTCATTTATATGCTTAGTATGACCCAAGTGGGGGGAAGGGATTAGAAATAGACACCCGCTTGATTTTATTTGCCTTTATTTTTCTAGTTTTTGATGAAAAGTGTTTCATTTATAAAATTTTGACATGTTTTTCATTACTTAACTAGATTAGTCTATACTGAGCACACATACCCTATATTTCCATTGTGTGAGGATAAGCCTCCCTGTTTTCCCCTTATACATAATACCATAAAAATGAGTGTGCCGGTGGCTGTAGTAAACTTTAGAACTTGGCCTTGCTAATCTTTTCAAGACCATTATCATGAGCATTACACTGAGGTAACTTGGTGTAATCGGTGTAGCTAGGATTTAAGGCAATTTTAGGATTAAATCCAAATAGCCCATCATGTTATGTTTGTGTATATTGACATTTCACATCGATCTGTCAATCCCCCTGTTAAACCCTTTTTGTTGCACTCATCATTAGTGCAAGATACCCCTAGATACACCCTTCAGAGCCATTCCTTTCATTTTGTTCATCCTATATACGTTTGTTTCGTTACACCTATCGCCTAGCCTACCATGTAGTTTCCTTATGTCCATGGTCCGGGCGCTGTTGGTTAATTTTGGTTCCACTAGTGAAAAGAAAATCGGGTTTAGATGATAGTTGATCTCAAGTGGGAGGATGCTGTATTTGTTCCTATTGTTTCTATATTTATTCATGTATACCTTGTCTTGCATCAAAAAAAAAAGAAAAAAAAAGAAAAAAAAAAGAAGTGAAAAAAGTGAAAAAAAAGTGATGATGATGAGAATTCAAGAAAGAGTTTATTAGTTTGTTTATAGCTGATCGTAATATAAATCAGTTTATGTATCGTATTGTGATAAGTGTTTTCGCCTTAATTCAACTGGAAAAAATTTTTACAAATCCGTTTTGTTTTACGGATAAAATTAGAAACCCGTATATTTCTATCTCGCCTTTCAGATTTTAATCAATATTTGCCCAATGAGGGCATTGTACATCCCAAGTGGGGGGATGGGAGATAGAAATGGTTGATTTTATAAAAATATGTGCTTAAGTTACCCAAATTTTAAATTTTTTTATAGCACATACTTTTTTTCAATGAAGGCCGAGTTAATGCATCTTATTTGCCTAGTTTATGAGGTTATGAGGCACTACGCTACATTTTATATGCATTAACTCGTGTATTAAAGGCCCCTTGACTCTTGACCCTCGGTTTTTGCTATGGGATTGAATGCAACTAATGGTGGGGCGACTGTGGACTTAGGAATCTATTTGTTTCGTGTCTTTTTATTTACACCCATTAAAATGTTCTCATGTCTTATCCTACTCTTAGTCATGAATCTAGATTAGGTGAGGAAGCGAGCAATCATTGGTGTCTTGGCCATGGATTTGGTCATGTATCATTGATTTTGTCCCCTCGTCGTAGCCCGTTAGTAATGACAAAATAACCCCATAAGCCTTTATGTTGTGTCAACCCATTGCCTTTTAGAATAGCTGCATCTATAGACTCTAGTGGTGGAGATTAGTATATTTTCCAAGCCTATGATAGAATACTCGCCATGACTGAGCAGTTGAGTGATCACCCAAAAATAAACACATGAATTATGAAAGAGAGTGTGATTTCAATTCCCTTTTCATGAGGTGCTCGGTTTGGAATTTTCGAGCTTAGGTGATTTTTAAACTCATATCTTCCAATTAATCTTGGGAGATACCTTTTTAAGAATTATTTAAAAAGTCTAGTTGAGGGCAAATAGAGTTCAAGTGGGGGATATTTGATAACATCAAATTGCCTGATATTTTACATATCAAACTCCCGTGTTTATTGCCTCATTTATATTAATATGGTGCTTAATTCGTTTATATTCTGAAGGCCATAATATATTCTGAAGAAGGTTACGGCGTAATCAGCACTATTGACTACGCCGTAACCAACACTACGAGGGCCTGTGAATGTTGTGTGACGTTTACGCCAAAATATTACTACATACAAAGTTTGGTGCTCAATTAACACATTTTTATGTTGGTCTCCATCAATGGAATGAAGAAATTCAAGAGCCTAAGTTGCAATATTGCTATTTTGAAAAGCGGAAGAGGTTAGGCCATAACCCTAAAATTAGTTCCGCCCTAAATAATAGTTACGTAGTAACTATAAAAATAGTTACGCCCTAACTATAGTTACGGAGTAACTTTAAAAATAGTTACGCCCTAACTAGTTACGGCGTAATTTACACTTAATGTTATGTCGTAAGCATGTCGCGGCCTATAAATACAGCCATAAATCTGCATTTTTAAGCATATCTCTTCACCCCTCTCCTGGGGGTCGATTAGGGCAGCACTCCAAGGCAATTTCCAGCAGTCCAAAGCCATTTTCCAAGGAAGAATTCACCTGCAATCATCATCATTATTAGCTTTTCATCAAGTAATTTGTATCAAACATTATGTTTAATTCTATTCATGTTTTATTCATTATTGTTGGATTAATTTACTATATGATTGGCTAAGCACCCCTGGTGCTAGCCTTGTTATGATCCCTTAATTGTTTTGTTTATGTTTACATTACTTCCGTATAATTATTTCTAAGTGTATGCATGCATAGTTTGTTGGTAGCTACCCTTGTTTCGGTAGTTTTGAATGGTGGTAGTGGCTAGTTAATTAGGAGATATGACCAACTGACCCTAAGTAGATAGACTGAGTGGGAAGGGTAAGATATGAGCAACTGACGACCCTTTTTGCTTGTGCGATTTGACCAACTGATCACCTACCGTTTGGATGAACTTAAGAAGTCGGGGATGAGTGTTTAAGATGCTAGCGCCCGGGGACTCATTGTTATGAATCTAGCATGTAGCGGTACTTAATGACTTGGCTTAGGGGACTAAGAACAACTGGACTTATGACGGGTCACCTGATTTCTCCAGTGGGACCCTTTGCTGATAGGTTAGGACGAACTGACCAAATGTTGTCCTAGCGACTTTGACCCCACCTGAAGTAATTGGAAGTAATTAGACGTAAACTTAACTAGTTAGGATGAGTAACTAGGTTAGCACTCCTCTCCTCTAATGATCACAACCCTCACCTTTATTTGCTTTAGTAGTTAATTATATCAAAATCATATTAAAATCTGTGACACCTAGACTTAGTTTAAATCCGCACACATAGCTCTTGGGACGACCTTGGTTTACCGAATACTACACTACACACGACCGGGTACACTGCCCGTTAGTGCATAGGGTAGACCATAGGTATAACGAGACTTATAAATATTAAAACCTGGTCAGTAAAACCTGCAACACTTATTAAAGATAGTAAATTGTTTGTTGGGTATGATGAGCATAAGCCTTATATTAAGGATTTGAATCTGGTCAAAATTGTGGGGACTGGTAATGAGTCTGGTGGGCTATACTTGTTTAATGTGGTAAGTTGAATGTTGGTGTGTCTAATAATGTGTTTGTTTGTCATGTTTCTAAACAGGTATGACATAGTATACTTGGTCATCCATCTGATAATGTTTTGTCCATAATAAATTTGAAAAACTAGAAGGGTGGTTGAATAGTTTTACCTTTTTAAAATTTGATTTGCTTTGAATAACTTTGCGTGAATTCAATCAATACAGATAACCAGAATAAATAATATGAAAATAAAAAAGAAATGATCAAACCACAACACGGTTGGTTATAGTGGTTCGGTCTACAAGGACTCTTTTTCCTTGCCTTACTCCATTCCCCGAGTCTCCAACTCGAGAGTTATCTTCACTAATCAACAAGCTCCTTTAACCGGCGGAGAAAACCTTTACAAGTCGCTTACACAATATTTCTGACACAAAACTAGATGTCGAGTTCTTTTACAAGGGCACAACCACTCCTAACACACTATGTATTTTAAGGAATAAAATACTAACCGATCACTATTAGAGGTTTATGATGGTTTGGTACAAACAATGATGTATGAATAACAACAATTCACACAACTATAAACAAACAAGACTTGCAACAATTCGTTGAAGCTTGGAATGCCTTGATCTTCTTTGCTACAAAAAGAGGATGACTAAAATTAAATGAGAATGAGTTAGATGAAAGGTAATGAGAGAATGTATGTATTTTATTCTTTTAAGTGATGAGAAAACAACTTAGTGAGGCTTGCTATTTATAGGCAAAGAGCCCAGCAAACCACGGATAGGACGGAACCAAAAAGTGGGTTCCGTCCATGTACCATTTTGGTTCCGTCTTCACTGACAGGAAACTCTTTACAAATCTTACCAAGATCTTAACAAATCTTACCAAGATTACATTTGATATGTTGAGTGACAATCTAAACAAAATATCCAAGAAATCTTTCTAGGATTTCTATGATGATGCAAGACATGACGTAATATACATTTTCATATTTGGTTTTATATGTTTATGTAAATAATCATTGTAATGTACATGTTAGCAAACTAAATGAATTTAATTAGATGAGTGAAAAACAATGTTTGATCACATATGTTATTATAAGATATATTTTTGTTTATTGTAAAAACTAATTTACTTGTGAAAACCAAAAATGTAATGTGACCTTTTATCTAATAGTGGCATTTTTCTTAAAATGACAAACTATCATTTTATGAACAAATATTGAAAACATTTTTGTGTTTAAGAAAAACTTGTAGCTATGTGTAAAAGTCTTGACAAGTTTTATACTATTGCTAAAATGAAATTTATTATTGTCAAATATAGCAAATATCGTAAAATATAAATAACGTTTTAGACGATATTTGTATTAACAATCTCCCCCTTTTTGTTGAGAACAAAACATAAATTTTATTTTTAACTGATGGTATAAATATTTGCAAGAATTCTAAAAATATGTGTTTTAACTTGAAATTTTTTATGAACTAACTAGTTGAAAAATAAAATATAAGAATCTTTACTTTTCAAGTTATAACTATTTTCTCCCCCTTTTTGTCTAACCAAAAAAAAGAGGTGAGGTGGATAATGTAATGAGCCCGAGCCAAATGCTCCCTTAATTGGGTGCCAAGAGAAAGATAAATCAATTATTAAAAGCTACAAAATAAAGGTTAGTAAATATAAACATGCTACAATCCAAAATAATTATCACAACTAACATACAATCACTTAGAGTAACTAAAAACATTATAATAAATATCATTCATTAGTAAAATTTTTATGACTAGACAATAATGAAGATGTGTTAGAATAAGAAAAATAAATAAATCCTAGAAAAAAAAACTTAGAAAATAAAAGTCCTAAAAATAACTAATAACGATCCTATTAAGGTGGAGGAAGGGAAAGAGCGTTAATACGCTTAAGGATGTGGTTGAGGATGAACCTCATTTCATCTTGAAATTCGTCATAATGCGAGTCCTTTCACTTAGATAAGCGGTTTGCTCATAATGTGAGCAACCATGGCAAGTTTGGTTCTGTGTTAGAATAGGTTCATTGTTTGTTGGTGGTGGTGGTGAAGCATTCGATGATTGATGGTTGGGATTTGGTGGAGCAATGAGGGAAGTGAGCAAAGCGGTTTACATTTGCAATGCCTCATTGAGATGAGAATCCACCATGTTAGAGAAGGCTTGGAAATTGTCTAGGTGAGCTTGGATCTCTACTTGAGATTGTAGGTGATCCTCCTATATGAACTCGTTAATATCCTCAATATGTGGTGAAAAAGAGTGAGGTGGTAAAGCATGATCTCCATAGAGAGGCCCATAGATTTCTATGTGGATTGGGTGAAAAAGTAGAGGTCTAGGTTCTTCTTGAAATGGATCATTTGGCATAAAGGATGCCCGTGGAGGTTCATGATCAATACGCTCAATGGAGCCACATGATGGAAGAGGTGGTGGATTTCTTGGCCTAGGTGGCAAGTCATCCAAATCATCTGTAAACGGATGAAGAGATGTTGGTGGTGTTGTAAGAAGTTCAAGAGTTATAAGTTTTGGATATTTTGGTGGTGAAGGTGTTTTGGATGGTTGTGATGGATCCGGTGGTGGAGAGGTGACAATTGGTGTTTTTGTTGGTGGTGGAGTAGTCAAATTGATGGTTGATTTTGGTGGTAGATTTAGAGTACTTAACTTTAGGAAGTTCTCATCTCTAATGGGTGATGAGATATTGAGCGGTGAGGAGTCGGATGATGAGGAGTTCAAGTTGACGAAGCAACATGGACGTACACTAATTCTATCGGTTTTCTTAAGTGACTTGTTTGAGGGAGATGAGGTTGAGAATTTAGTCATTTTGACTTTGCTTAAGAGATGCTAAGAGTAAGTAGAAGTAGTAGTAAAGATGTGAAAAATACTATCCTAGAAGTGTTTAATATATAGAACTAATGATTCATTGAGAATTGTGTTTGATTTGATGTTAATCCATACAAAGATGGTGGTTTCTAATCATATGAAGGTGTTTAATAACATGTCAAGTCCTTCTAAGTCAATCCTTTGAGAATGTGTTGAGTGAGATATGAAAGATATGCAATAAATGAAATTTAATCATTGCCAAATCCTGGTAATAAGATACCCACGGATTGCAAGGAACCAAATTTTTGGTTCCTTCCCTTATGCAGAAAGGTAACTTGAGTGAATTTTGAGAAATTTCAAGATATGGTGGGAAATGCATATCCTATTGATATATGTAGGATCATATATATTATGTTGTTTGATGATTCGGGTGGTCTATGGAGATGATTAAACAAGTGTGCCATGTTTAGAGAGTGAAAGAGATGAGAGGAAGTTCTTGAGAGAGAAAGTAAAACACAAAATGCAAGGTTAGATTAAGAAGCTTCACCCTTTCCAAGGATGGAAGGGGTATTTATAGTTACAACCTACATGCCCTCCTGTCGGGCTTTAGATCAGGCATACAGTGGGTAAAGACCCGTCCTTCCTCCACGGTGATACACTAAGCTAATCTATGCTAATAAATGACTAATAAAACAGCAAATAACGATATGTCTACGAGCTAACTTATGCTAGATAATAGTTGGGGTGACCGACACTTCACAATGGAATTTCCAATTCCTAACAATCTCCCCCTAAGGGAGATCACCCCTTGTTTTACATTTTGAATTATAGCATTCTATTTAATCTTTAGTCTTGAGCTCGTGGACTTCAATTCTTCAGTTCTGCAATCTTTGTGCTTGAGTAGTGACTCTTCATTGTCCGATTATCTTGTACTTTTAGTGAAGGTCTTTGAACTGATCCACATCTTTGATGATCTTCGAGCTTTCTTTGAGATCATCAACCACAGTAAATCTCTGGATCACCCTTTGTAGTGTTTCCTTCATGTGAAATTGTGACTTTCGGACCGACATGCTCACACTTTATGGATCATGACATCATTTCATCAGAGTAGCGGAAGATTTTACTGGTTCATGATATTTGCAGCAGCGTAGCAGAAGCATATTATAACAATATCAGAGCCAGGTTATGTAGATAAGCACTTGTCATGATTTCCTTAATTAAGTGTGGATGCTGTGAGCATGCGACTATGAATTGACTTCTCAATATCGATCAGCTGCAACCGTCCTAATGTACCTGCAAACAACAGTTAGCAATAAAACATACGAAAGTGTCTTTGATCACTTTCGTTGAATTGAGGTACACGGCCCACGGTTCCCCGTTGATCAGTACAAGTACTGCATGTGATCAGGTATAATTCTAAAGGATCTCCTTGACAGGGTTTCGCAGCTGCTCTAGCCGTTCTCAAACCGGAATGTCTCAAAGAAGACAACACAGAGTGAGTGAACCAACGAATTGAGATTCACTGATTGATGAAAAATTGATTTGAAAAACAATCGCGTATTGCTTAGAAGAAAGAGTTTTGCAATACGACGAAGGTTTTATGAGAAAGATCAATTTTCAATCAAAAATACCTTTTGTATTTGAAAGAGAATACACATTCGATGTGCTAGAGAAAAGAAGAAATTTGCACATCGAACGGTTTTCCCAAAAGTATTTTTTCAATCAGAGATACTTTTTGAGTTTGAAATATGAATACACATTCGATGTGCAAGAGAAAAGAAGATTTGCACATCGAACGGTTTTTCAAAAAGTATTCGTCAATTCATTTCCTGGACCAAGGTTGATTCAAGAATGAATCGCCCCATCGTTTCTATCCAGTTGTCACAAGCTTGATCTTTTTGCAAGATCTCACATGTCACCCACCAAGAGCTTGTTTGATGTTGGCTCTAGATGGATTTCCATCTTCATCATGAATATTTTACATATCACTCGGATGTTCTGGCAATACCACAAGGATAATGCGTAGGACTCTCAATATATACTTACTTTTCACATTGTGTGAAACAGCAAGTCTTCATTAATTTTGTGTCCTAATGAGATTTTGTGGATGATCTCTTGGCTCTAGACTCAATTTTGCACTTTGGTTTCCTATGTCGGAAACTAGGGAGAGGGTCTCCTTCTTCAATATCAACAATCTCTAAGAGAAAGTCGATAAATTATGTAGGTTCCCCGTGAGAATGAAACAAGTCCTTTTAAGAGGAACTTGAGTAGCTTGGGAAGTTAGGTGCAGTGCGTCACTGGGTCCATGACGTCTTGTCTTCAATACCAGTGTTACCTTAGTAGACACCAGTAGCATATGTATTGAACCCGGTTTCTGCCCTAAGGTTGAATTAATGGAGGGCTATTTCTTTTCACCCTTTTCACATTTAATTCTTTTTCATTCTTCAACCCCTTCAGTGCTTACCGAGACTTCATTACTAGAACTTTGTTGGGTTTATTCCAGTTCTAGCTCTATCTCAGTCGGCACTCTTCCCTTATTCTCACTTTTCTCCTTTTTTTCATCATATCTAAGGACTTCTACACTATCTAGTGAATGGTCCCTGGTTAGATCCCTCCGGCTCTGGCGGGATCGTGGGAACGAATACCTAACCTAACCATCCTTATAACACCATGCATAAAGTAAATTGGTCGGTCTTTTGGTATTGTTCTTTCCTTCTTGAAACCAATTGAAAAATCATTTGGAAAATCAATCAAGGTACTTGTGATATAATATCAAAGCATTTTGTACCTTAATTGTTTTGATCATTTAGAAATGCTCCCCTTCAATATGTGCATATGATTTTTGAAATTGTTTAGCACATGGAGGCAAGAGTTCTTAGAAATATATTCTTTGATCACTATTTCCTTAGAAAAAGCCTTTTTGATTTTCTTGGTAAATTCTCCCCCTCAAAATTTGCGTTGGTTATTTGAAATCATTTAACACATAGAGGAAGGATGTTTTTGAAGAACTTCCATGATTGCCAATAGAAACCATTCGCTCCCCCTCAATATGTGCATCGATATACGAAAGAGTTTTAGCACATATTAGAGAGAACTAGCACTTTGAATCAAAACAATCATCTTTTATTAGATTTCATATTTAAATCACATTTTCTCCCCCGATCAAAAATATCAAATCCTTTGAGATTTTGGATCCCAAGTGATTTAAATAGTTTTAGAAAACTTGGGAGAAAATATGCCTGGTTTAAATTCTCGTATGGTTTTTGGTTAAATGCTCCTCCACAATCATGTGCATTATGTATTTGAAATCGTTTGGCACATGAAGGAAGGAGTACTTATGAAACAATCACCCTTTAAAACCGATTTGAGATTTAAATCACGATCTCTCCCCCAATAAAATTTTTCAAACCAATTGAGATTTGTGATCCCAATTGATTTAAATCATTTAGAAAATTTTTGGGAAAGATGTGGCTTGATTTAATTTTGAAAAATGACTGATAAGGAACAGTTTTTGACATTAAAGATTGTTATTGTCAGGTATGATATTTTTTAAGAGATCTTTATGTAAAATAAACCAATTTCACAATCAAACAAGAACAGAAAGAATTTCATTTTGAAAGATCTTTGAGTTTTAAAGAAGATCATACCATGACATAACATTAAATCTTTAGATCACCACTTATTTTGTACAAAACGGACTTTTATGAAGAAATATCGTTTGAAAATATTTAATATGAAATCACTCTCCCCCTCAATCGATGACTGTAGTCGTTGATTGAGTGACTTTAGATTTAAAATGAAGTCCGGTTGATTTCCAAAATTTGAGTCCAATTTATTTTCAAAACAATATTTTTCCATTTTCAAAACAATATTTTCAAAATTGTTTGAGAAATGGTGTTATTCACTACTTGTCCTGCAAAAAGATACGTTAGGTGGATAAGAAGCTTCAGTTGTTGCTGTAGGGCTGGAAGAAAACCATCTGCAGATACTGTGAGACCTCTTAAGTTGCATCTATCGTGCCAACTCCCCATGGAGATCTAGTTAAGCTCCGTTTCTTCATTTGTCGACCTAAGAAATAGTTACCCTTTCCTTTCGGCATTCAATCATCTTCATTAGTGGGATCCGGATCGGGAACAATCTTTTATACCATGATATATGCATACATTAGTGAACATACATACATATATATGGTGGTCGACATCACCCAAACAGTAATCGACTAATAAAAGTCAATCCAACATATCAATCAGATCATACAAAGGCAAGAGGATTATGTGTTCATCAATCTCTAATAATCTAAACCTAACAATCATATCCTAGAATCCGAGTCCTTCAACATAGGCAAATACCTTTTTTCTGATAAGCACGTAGGATGATTATATAAGCCCTGTTAGATGATATAAATTTGAAAATATTCTCCCCCTCAATCAATGACTCATTTCATAAAAAGTTTTAACCATGCTGAAGTCATTGATTGGGTTTTGCAAATTTATGAAAAATTCTGATTCTGATTGATTTTCAAGCAACTCGATTTCCACCATTTTGAAATACAACAAATATTTTTCTGAAGAATTTTAGACGGAAAAACATTTGCGTAGGAACAACAGTCCTTCGACGTACTTTCCTCATTATGATTTTAGGATAAGTGCATGAAATTTATGAAAATTGGTTTAGCACAACACTTTCCTTTCTTTAAAAGAGCGAGTTGCTATCTGAAATAATAGTAAACCATGGTTAAGCGCGGGTTACAGTCTGAAATAACCATTGTTAAATGACATTTCTAAGACCGTAGATGTTATCGATACCAGAAGACATGTCTTGAGAAAACATATTTTTGGTATTTTTCATTTTTTTGATTTTTATGGGTTTTTGTTGGTTTTATATTTTTTTATTTTGTTTTAGTTGGTTTTATATTTTTGTATTTGGTTTTTAATAATTATTTACAGATAGAGTAGATGATATAGTTTAAGAGGATGATGATATGAGTACCGAGATAAGGATATCGAACAACCTCGTTGTAGAAGATAGAGAGCGTCATCTCTTAAACATCAACCACCAAAGCTTTCGAGGCTCTTGAAATTGAGAGAAATTGAACCTTCTGAAAGTGAGACTTTGGTAGCTTCCCCCCAAACCGAAAATCCTTTTGTTGAGCAGATTCGAAGCTCTATTTCAAGCTTGCCTTAGCCAGGTACACAAAGAAACACACCATTATCATCGATCTTGCTGCTCCTTTTAAGAATAATCATCGTGATTCTTCGTTCGAGGTTATATCATCCAATAGAACAGCAACGTATCATCCCACACATAAAACAATCTTCTAATAATTCTTTTCTACTGACGTCTGAAGCGATCCATACCAAAATTTGTCAAGAGACCACTTCCCCCAAGTAGATGAATTGATGCAGTCAGTCTCTTAGAATAGAGCTCACGAACCCGAATACACATATACCCAAAGACAGAGAAACTTATAACATCGAAGTATCAGATTAAGTCCAATATCTAAAGAATAACCCCAATGTATACTTTTCTCTCCCCTGAAGAAAGTGTATGAAGCCCAAGAACTCGAAGTACCCGAATGCCTAAAGAGAGAATAACCGATAACATTGAAGTAGCAGGCCGAATCACTGATTATCTCTGCGGATGTCAACTCCGAAATAAGTGATTATATCTCTGAATCACTGATTAATCTCTCAAATGAAACAGCTGAGTGTCCCCAATGTACACAATCTCTCTCCCCTGATGATTGCGATAGCATCGAAATCATCACACACTTGTGTACCTCTTTTATCACCAGAAACTAACTCTTCCATCTCTTCCCCCACATAGTTGGAATAAGAACACTAAACGCCATGAGTTAAACCTTGAGTTTCTCTGCGGTAATGACATTTATCTTCCTGGGATATCTTCAATCACTTAGAAGTATTAAGTTCATCAAGTTTACTCATGTTTAGATACGTGTCTCCTTCCCCCTTGCTGGTTTTGATGCTTCAAAATCAGCAACACATTATACGCCCATTTACTAGAAATCTTTTGTGAAGACCATTAGAAATCTTGTGAGAATCAACCTGCTGAAGAATAGTGTGAGCAAGTCTAATTGGGGATTAAATCTGACTTTTTACTCTCCCCTAATTAGTGCTCTCCCCTAAACCGACAATCTGTTTGATAAATGCCCAGATTAAGAAGAAGTCTTTAGATAATCAAATGAAACTCATCTTTAGTATTCTAACATGCATTAGAAAAATGTAGAACAGACTGTAGACTCGACCTTCTTCAAGATTGTCCGAATAGGGAATAGAAAGTTAACATCTTCTTCTTACCACATGCATTCCCGTTAACTTGTATATAGCAAATCCCCTTAACTCAAATCCCTCCCAATCAAACAAGAACAGAAAGATTTTCATCAAGGAAATCAGCCCCGCAACTGGAAGCACTTTGTCATTAAACATATTAGCCCGTGAGAAGATGTTAACCAACGGCTCTTAGAAGAAAACTCCATGTGAAGATGACCCGATAAGAAGAAGCTCGGTTCTTACATGAGTTAGGAGTCGTATGACCATATATTCTCATAAGTATCTCAACATGCAGAAGTATCACACTTCTTCTCCCCCTCAACAATTGCATACGGAGATGCCATTCTTGATTAAACAAGTGACTATCTTCAACAAATGTAGTCTATTCACACTTCTCCCCCTCAAAGGTAGCATATGATGTCGTCATTGTCATTATAATTGAGCAAGTGGAATAAGAAAACAATCAACGGAAGTCTGGTTCACTTGATAATTGAAAGCGCATGGAAAAATCATGAGGCATGTTGATGAGAATGGTCATATATAAGTATATTTCTCTTCTTTCGAAGATAATGCGCACTGAAGCGTACACATTTCTTTTCTTTAGAGAACGCGGCTTGAACTATTGTGTTCAAACGTCATAAGAAGATTTCTCTTCTTTCGAAGATAAAGCGCACTGAAACGTACACTTTTCTTTTCTTTAGAGAACGAGGCTTGAACTGTTGTGTTCAAACGTCATAAGATGATTTCTCTTCTTCATAAGATAAAGCGCACTGAAACGTACACTTTTCTTTTCTTTGAGGAACGAGGCTTGAACTGTTGTATTCAAACATCATTATCTCTCTCTTTTCATCTACTCTTGGAAAACTTATAAACGACCCCATTATCATTCAGTAGGCTCTTTGTCGTGACAACTGATGGAGAAAACCCAGTATGATGAATTTGACCCTGAAGTAAACTAACCCGAACTCGTGACTTAAACTTGCACATATGTAACAAAGAGTTGTGCCGAGAGTTCATCCTCCATTGAATCTCTAAGTACTCTATACTCTTCATCCAACCAACCATCAAGTATAAGACGTACATCACCTCTTGAAAATCCACAATTAAATGTGACACTGAGCACTATAACGTAACTCCTTAAAGTGATAGTTATTTTGTGGTGGTAAGAGCCCAATTCCCCCAAGTGGTAAAAGAAAAGGAAAAGTCACCCAAAAATAACTAGATTTCTAAGTCTTCGTTTTTGAAAATATTAAAAGCTCGAACAAGGATCTCGAAGAATCTTCATCCAACCATCCCCGATACTTTCAGATACTAAGTACACTCGCCCGTGATATTTCACTTCAACCTCAAATAAATAATACTGAATTAACGCCGTTGTCACATCTTCTAGTTAAAAGTTCAAATCTAGCCTCTTTTGACGATTTAAGTGAACTATGATAATGGTTTTATCCCGATCATGGTTAAACACATATTACCCCGTAAAACCCAGTAATTACCAAACTTCCATGAGGACAATCTAAACAAACACCCAATTCATGAAGTACACCCTTTTATCCCTTCTTCGAAGCAGAAACCGTAGCACCAGTATCAGATAAGATCCCGAAATACACTTTCCTTTCTCCAGGATGGTTCCATCTTACGGGATTTTACAATTCTATGGTTTAAACCGAGAAATAGATTCTTTCGCGGGATTTTACAAAATCAAGACAAAACCGTAAATAATGTCAGCTTGAATGTGTTATGACAACTTTGGTTATGGTGAATATCTGTTTTAGGGAAACATGCAGCGGTTCATCAACGGGTCATTATCCAACATTAACAACATCCTCAACAATTCTTTACCCATATGTAGACAACTTCACAAACCATACTAAGTCGAGTAGTATACACTACTTCCCCCTGAGGTTAACCGTAAAACATCAAAGTACACGTTTCGCCCCCATGATGGTTTCGAACTTTCGGAAGCATCATAATGTGTACAACCATTTGCACGAGAAGTTCTTGTCATAAGCAAACATCTTGAAAAATCATGACTGACGTTGAAGATTATTGAAAGATTTTGCTTAGACTGTGAAGTATCATTAGCATTCAGTGGCATCGAATATTCAATGGGAATTGCTGAACACATCTCAACCATTCAACCCTTTGGTAAACACATCATCCACATATTTTGTCAGTTATTGCTGTGACCACTTGGTAAAGTAAACCTGATATACCAAACTTGATCATGAAGTAGAATTCCCCAGATTTGTTACTTAAACTTGTACTAATCCTCGTGAAAAAGAAACGGTGTACCCAATGTACAAAACCTCTTGACATATTCTCAACTGCGTGAGACACCGAAGTGATAGCTACGTTGTGGGTTAAGCGAGAAAGAATCACAACCGTAACTAAATAGCCAAGTCTTTATCACACTCAATAAACGCCCAAACAAGTCATATTCGCGGAAGGGTAGAAAGAAAGAAGACAAAATAAGTAAACGTGCCTGGAAAACCACACTACAAAACCAAATAAGAAATACCGAACAATCAACCCCGTAGTCAACCAAGTTTCAGTTACAATTCAAGTCTTGACATAATATTCTCCGTGAAAATGTTAAACCGACGTATCTCATCATCACACCAAATCTTATCATCAAAACTCATCTTCTAACAGCTCTCACAATCAATTCACATCATCAACTTACAACTCGCAGTCCATATCCAGGTATAATCATCAACTGGTCCAAATAATCACTTTATCAATTTCATTTTGACCCGGTTCAAATAGTATACCCAATTTAATTGACATATTACCCGGTTCAAAACAAATTAACATTTCAATTCAATCCCATAACCATTTCTAGTCTTAGTCATATCATTCGGCCCAATTCAAAGTAAGTACAGTCCTGCTCACAACCCATAATCAATACAATTGCTCGATCCAAAATCCTAATCCAGTCACAAAAGTTACACCCGGATCACAAGATTACCCAATATCACATTCATATGCAATAGCTCATATAACCAGGTCACAACAAAGACCCATAATCAAATCAATATATATATCCTATGAAATAGACTTCCACCCGATCCAATTCATAAACTCATTAAAACATCATGAGTGTTGTCTATTTAAGTAGTGACTTGCATAAACACACTAATAACCAATATTCGTACATGTAACATATTGGATTCAAAGTATGTATTTGTGGCATATACGATGCACATGATGTGATTAGGAATAAAGTAACCAGAATTTGTGACATGTCCAATAACTTGTAGCCCTAATTGACACCCACGCAGCCCATGTCTAATCGTTATACCAAGTTACCAACTGCATCAGGCCCTTTAAGCACCCCGTCCACATTAACTTTTACCCTAAAAACATGGGTATAAAACACCATTACCCTAAGACATTGCAACCTTAATCCCTTGATTAATCCGCCTACCATCTATCATATACAGTATCTCTCAACAAAAAAACGCAGCATCAGAAAACTAATCTCAAATCGATCTCATCATAGATCATATAATCAATCTTCTCCAACCCTAATACTAAGTTTGTCCGCCCCCTTCTCTAAACCGTACCTCAAAAGATAAAACAGATCTCAACAAAACTTTAGATCACAGCTTCTCTCCAATCTTGTATCACTTTCATGGGAACTATTTTACTTGTCTAGCCACAGGGATGGCATGAGACATAGGACTTGGCTTCAAGATTTAACCATAGGTAGGTAAAATTAATGAATTAATCGTTTTGTTATGTATTGCTTAAGCGAATAACTGAAAATGAATTAACATCAATTGTTAAATTCATTTCATGTTTCGTACATTTCATGAATAACTTTAAATCAATTTATGATGTGATATCTTTTCGTGTTCTTGATCTTTATGGTCTCGAAGTTGCTGTGACACATGAATAAGATGACTGAGATCAATTTAAGTTTTGAGTTTATCATTTAGTTTTGAGTCTTGATCAATGATGAATGTTTATTTTGTGTATGAGACTCATGATAGTCTTGATAATTTAATAAGTAGCACAAAATATTTTCTAAGATTAGTCATTGAGATTCGTTGACGAGTCATATCAGTATCAAAACCTCCTTGAACCTTGTGTCCTTGATGTTTCAATGATGAGGATTTGTTGTCTTGATTAGTAATAGTTAGGGTATGGATCAACGATGTGAGTCGTTTGATTTGCAAAGATCTATACGATTTTGGTTTCTCAAAAGAGATTCAAAGCAAAACAAAGCGAATCTGAGATCTTGGTTTTGATATATGTTTATGTTGATTGATGATGAATTGAACTGAGGTCATTAGGGTCTTGATGTTATCGTGTTGTGGTCAATGGTCAACTCTGTCTTCATCTCTTTCTTTTTTACAGTCAAGTCGCAATAGGTTAGGGTCAAAACGGATAAAGTCTATTACCAAACCCCATTTGACCTAGTCAAAATGCAGTTGACCGTGTCAAAACACAGTTGACCGAGTCAAACCGCATACGTCTTTTGTTAACAAACCGCATAATCCCATATTGCACAAAACGCATGATCTAACGTCAAAACGCAGAATCCCAAACCTCATTAGATTCAACGAATCTGGACAAAAACATTGTGACAAACCGCATCTAAAAAGGGTGTCAAACCGCATAGCAATTAAATCTTCAAACCACATCTTTATTGAGTCAAACCGCTTCAAGAGATAAATCACACATGCCTCAAAACGCAGTCATGTGATTACCAAACCGTAACCAGTAACAAACCGCACTCAAGAGTTTTGGTATTCAAGCCCAGAACAAAAAACTACACACGACCATAGCATTGTACCCGTTTGACCAGATCATTAGAACATTTCTCCACAAAAAACGATTTGACCAACAATGATAGGACAAATATGATCACACCAGTAGTTTTTCACAAATGTTTATAGAATGGGTTATACAAACTTCAAACTGTTTAAAACATTAGCAAAAACTGATAGACCATATAAAACTCAAAACATCAACAATTATTAAAACTGAAACAGTTATAGCTTAAAAGAAAAATAGATTTGACCAACAACACTATTATCAAAACGTGTATACCAAAAGTCATACGGATCAAATCGCATTCAAGAAAGCCGCATAAACCGCATCAAATAATTGAACAAACTGCATACAAAAAACCGCTTAAAACCATACGAATCATCAAAACAACAAAACCTAGGCTCTGATGCTATTTGTAGGATCATATATATTATGTTGTTTGATGATTCGGGTGGTCTAGGGAGATGATTAAACAAGTGTGCAATGTTTAGAGAGTGAAAGAGATGAGAGGAAGTTCTTGAGAGAGAAAGTAAAACACAAAATGCAAGGTTAGATTAAGAAGCTTCACCCCTTCCAAGGATGGAAAGGGTATTTATAGTTACAACCTACACGCCCTCTTGTCGGGTTGTGGATCAGGCATACAGTGGGTAAAGACCCGTCCTTCCTCCATGGTAATACACTAAGCTAATCTATGTTAATAACTGAATAATAAAACAGTAAATAACGATATGTCTACGAGCTAACTTATGCTAGATAATAGTTGGGGTGACCGACACTTCACAATGGAATTTCCAATTCCTAACAATCTAATTGAGTTCAAGACATCCTAATGTGATTAAGTATCAGTAAAGACTATCCTAGTACCAAAAGTGAGTGAATTAGAGTGCGAGATTAGAACAAAAGTTAAAATATTTTCTGCAGGCCCGCGGCACCAATTAGATACACAAACGGAACCTTGTTTTTGGTTCTGTCTAATCCGTTTGTTGGATTTTGGCGGAACCAAAATTGCCTAAGCACAAAACCAAATTTTTGGGTCCGTGGTATCCGCGAGTCCAAAAATGTTAATAGAGGGCTTTTTTGAAATCCCGAACCCCGTTCAAAATTTGTAATTTTTCTTTAAACATGTGTAACTAATTAGTTGTGATTAGGAAATAACAATAAAACATATACTAACATACGTATAGGCATAGATTGAGCAGGGGCTAACGATATCACTACTAATGTGAAAAGGGGGTGAAAATTGATAACACATAGGTGTTATCTCCCGGCACGCCGTGGTTAGTTCACAATTGTTCATAGTTTAGTTATCATCCTAGGAGAATAAACATACATAATACATCATTGTTTTAAAATATTGTACCAAACGCTCATACAAACCTCTCACTGCCTGTCTAACTTCTTGTTCATCTTCGTAAGGTAACTGTCAATACATTTGAACATCCCTCTTGTTTGCTTGAACTATGCTGACTGGTTCTCCAACTCGAGAAGTTGTTTTAGGTAATCAAGTGGAGGAAGCATAGAGTTCGGAAGACCATCATCCCCGCTCATTAAGGATGATGAAGAAGACGAAGGTTGAGGACGTTTTCTTTGAGTGTTTGCAACCCTTTTGTCACTTAGAGGGAAAAAGATATGATCAACGAGAGAGTAGTCCGGACAAAGCCCTTTAGGATTTGGTGGATTTGGTGTAAAGGCCCTATAGAGGCGGGTGAGAAGCATCCCGTAGGGAAGGGCAGTGGTTCCTAGCAAGGGTATATCCGCCATCCTCTTGGCAATGTAGTAGGCTAGGTTAAAGGGTTGACTGGTTGAAAAACTATAAAGCATGTAACAAAGGCAGACATTGATGTGATCCCAATTACCTATAGTGCACGAAATTTTCCCTTAGAATCTCTTCCCATTTTTTGAATTGTGGCTTAAGCTCATTGAGCTCCATGCCAAAGGGATCTTGTTGATTTCATTACCCGTACGGGTTTTCCTAGTGGTTTGGGTTCTAGAAAGGAAAAGAAGTTCTCGGATTATTTCCTTTGCAACTAGAGGAGTGTCGTATGGAGGCATATGATCAAAAATTGAATCAAGGATTGAAAGGGACCACTTATCCGTGTAAAGGCATGTACCTTCACATTTCCGCAAATTGATGGAGAGGAATGTTGAGGCGATGTTGGTTAATTTTGAAGTAAAGTGACAAAAGTCCATGATCATTGATTACAAGCATTACACTAGCATAGTGATTATTATTATTATTATTATTATTTTGTTGCCTATTTAAGTGACACCTTAAAACGCTATAACTTTGTTATAACTTCTAAAACGTGAAGTTTGACTATGCCACCACGTCACGTCTCATACTATTATAACCATGACGGTTAAGATATATAATATCACAAAGATACAATATGAATGGCATGGAGTGCTTGATGACAAACTTGCTGACTCATAGCTGAGTGGATTTGTGATCGAAAACATTTTGTTTCTTGTCAATTTTTTTAACATGTTTCTTGCCATTTGTGCTTTTTAAATATGTTAGTTGGTTTGAAGAGATTCTTTGTTCACAACTATTTCCTGCTGATATGTCATTCTTTTTAGAGCCAAACAATTATCTACGGTCTCTTGGTTATAGTACTTAGAGTGTTCTTGGGTTCGGCTATTGGGTTATTCATTTTGTTCGGTTAAATATTTCTCAATTGAATTTGGTTTGGATTTCAGGTTTACCAGAATAACCCAAGTTACATAAAAGAAGTTTCATTTAACTGTATAGAATCACCAAAAAAATTTCTAAGCTTAAAAAATGTTATATTTATACTAGAAAAGAATTTTGATGGTTTTTTTTAATATGAATATAATATATATATATATATATATATATATATATATATATATATATATATATATATATATATATATATATATATATATATATATATATATATATATATATATATATATATATATATATATATATATATGAGTTGGTTCTATTGAGAAGGTTTTGAGATTAAAAAGATTGAGAAAAGATCCTAGCCATCCAATTATATTAAATTTGAATCATTTAATTAACCATTTAAAATAAAAGTAAGGGTAAATAAGTAATTAGATCAAGCAAAATTTTAATTGAATATTGTAGACTCCTATAATTTTGGGCTCCAAATTTGGAAAGTGATAATAACTACTTGAATGGTAGGTTTTTTTTTCATACGTTAATGGTTTTTTTCACTTTTTTAAATCTAGGGTTAATTCCATATATGTCCAAATTAAACTATAAAATGTCATATTTACCCAACTAAATATTATAATGACATATATATCCAATTTAAACATCAAATTTGTCATATTTACCCATTTTATTAAAAAAATCAATTAAAAACTATTTTTCATTATTAAAGTCCTATTATACCCTTAATAAGTAATAAAAATCATTCCAAACTTATTAAATTTCTCATTGTTTGACATTTCAATAGAGAGTTTATGGATGCTAACACTAGTATAATTTTTTAAGACAAAGAAACAAGAAAAAAAATCATGAAATTGTGAAGCAACAGTTATGTAATTAGAGATGGTGTGTTGTGATGGTTTAGAGATCCATTGGTTGGTTCATATATTTATCTGGCTCGGTTCCCTGAAGAACGAATATAGTCTGTCAAACAACAGTAGTGCATTGTTATGATATTTAGTGTTTATGTCAGGTTCAACATTTATTATCTATATTTTTCTTTGGTATGAAACAATGAATGGTTATTTAGCTTGGGGTTTTATAACTTATTTCATTTGCTTGCTTAGTATTCAATGGATGAATATGTAAGGCGGAACCATTGAGTGATCGGGTTTGGTTTCAGTCTCCATGTGCTCTGCTTTGAAAAAAATTGATGTTTCATTACATGTGATGAGTGTCTAAATACTCATCATTTTTATACAAAATAAACTGCAAAATCATCTGAAAACACTCAGAAACACATCAAAATGATCAAAATATCACAAATCAGTATTTTATGTGTTTTAAAAGCAAAAATATCAAAATCAGATGAAAAACATATCAAATTTGCAAAAATTGCAGTTTCAGTCCCCCAAGTTTCAAAAATTGTCAAAAACAGTCCCTGAACACAAAATTTCAAAAGAAAAGTCACCAAAGGTCCTTTTAAAATCATAAGTTGTCAAATTTAGTCCTTTGGTGAAAAATATAAAAAGTTTTGAGAAAATTACAAAAATGGTCCTCCAAGTTTGAAAATTGGCAAAATTGGCCCCCGGAAAATTGGAAAATGGCAAAATTGGTCCTTATACTTTTGAAGCTTGTCAATTTCAACCCTTGGAGAAACTTTTGCAAGATTGGCAGATTAGGTCCTTGAAGTTTCAGAATTACACAATTAGTCCTTGTGTTTTATAAGCCTTTATACCCTTTTGGCCTGCCCATGCATTATGACCCCCCTGTCAAAGTGAATTGTGAACCCCCCCAATATATTACTGCCCAGTCAAATGGTTTGACTATTCCTTGGCGCCTAAAACACTTCACCCCCTCCACTTGTCCCCTGCAACCTCTGCACACTCAACCTTTCTCCATCCCCCCAGCTCACACCTTGTTCCCCCCTCCTCTACTACATCCAAATAGCATTAATTACCTCCTTCCACCCTTCACTCAACCTCAACTGCTCATATCCTTTATTCCCGCCAAAATTGAAAAAGTTGCCAAATTTCACAAAAGTCATCCAATTGCTCAGATTTCAAGTGGGATTTATCTGAGAGGAGAGAGAGAATCACTTGGGGTATAAAAAGGGAAGATAGAAGCAGTTTCAAGGAGTAGCTAGTTTTCATTTTTTTTCTTTAATGTCGAATTTACTTTAAAATGTATTAGTTTCAATCACATGTTGTAGTTCAAGTTCATTTGTATCCTATTCAAGTTAAAATAACATTGTATGGTACTTCTGAGAATCAATTTTAAGTTTGGCTTAAAGTTCCAAGAATTCAGTTTACTGTTGAAAACCTCATTCTGCTACTCTCATTTATAAGCTCCTAGAAGCTTAGTTTTAAACTCAATCTGGTTCATTTAAGTTATTCAAACCTTTTTATAAGTTCAAAAATCAATTCCAAGCAATTTTGCATAATAGTCAACAAAAGTCAACTGTGATGGAAAATGGGAATGGTAATGGACATTGTTGTTGCAGAGGTGGATATGGGTTGAAATAGCATAAGGTTAGGATAGTCTTGGGTTTGGTTTAGCCTGCAACATAGCTGGAAACCTGTGAGTAGTTACTTCACTTTTGATTTTCAAGTCTACTTTGTATTTTATGCTTATTCTTGCATTTGTGATCATTGGTAGTTTTAACCTGTTTAAGTAGTTACATTTAGGTTATATAAACTTAGTTTGATCCTTCTTGCAAGCTGGTTTAGTGTTTAGAGCATTTTAATTACAAAACAGATTTTAAAAGTAGTGTTTGGTTCAGTGTTTTAAACTGCTTTAGAGGTCAAATTATTGGAATAGATCAGTTGTTATAGGATTAGTATAGGTTATTGATACCCTATCTGTCTTTGTCTTGCTGCAATTTAAGCTCTTAGTCAAATTTATCTTATAACTGTTCTTGAGTTCTCACCTGTTAAAATCAGTTTGAGTAATCTTCACATGTAGGTTCTATATCAGTAGAAGTAGCTTGTTAAAGCCTCATTTCATCACATTTCATTGAATTCAGTCCTTAGTTTTATTCTAAATCTCATTTTAGTCAAAATAACCATTGTTCTTAAAAAGTCAAACTGCAGGTCTGATCTAGTTTATGCAGACCTTGCAGATGATACACACTGTTCAAATCTGTTTTTCATGGTCTCAAATTTGGTCATATTGCAGTCTTCTAGGTGGTCTTCAAGACCACTTATCTGGTTTTGGCTCTAGCTTATCTGTTAAGCTTATAAATAAGCTCCTAAGTTGGTACCTGTTACTGTTCTGCACACCATCAGCAATCTGTTTCATTTGTGCCACTTTTGTTTGATCTATAGCTTATTCATCTCAAGTCCATTTTAGTTGTAAATTTGGGTCATTGATCTCTGGTTGGTGGGCTTTAGAACCATGTTTTTAGATTTCCCTGTAGCTTATTAGATAAGCAGTTACTACTGCTTAAATGTAGGACCAGATTCATGATTTACTTATTATGGCAGTTAGCTCTAATCTTGGTAAATGCTTATTTAGGTTATAGGAGTAGTTGCATCTGGTTCATTTAGAGTAGTTTTAGCATCACTTAGCTTGTATAGAAGTTTGGTTAACTTTAGAGCTTATTTGCTTATTTCATTTGCTTATTCCCATTCTAGTTTACACTGCAGCTTTGATATCTTCCACATAGGGTCTAGTTTTTATATTTTTCTCAGCTTTAGAATAGTATTTTAGGATTTCCCTGAAATTTTGATAATTTTTAGATGCTGTTTAGTATTTTTCTTATTTAAATTCAGTTTTTAATCATTTTTAATTAGCTTTTATTGCAATTAATTGAGAAAAAGTTCCAAAAAATAATTTTTCATTTTTTTTAAGTTTAGATAAATGTAAAAAGCTTAAAAAGTATTTTTCTATAATTTTCTTAGCTTAAAAAGTATTTTCTAGCATTTTAATTAGTTTTAAATAGTTTTAAATTAACAATAAATACATAAAAAGTCTAAAAAAATATATTTTCAGTTTTAAAATTAGTTTTATCATATTTTAGATTTTTCAAAGTTAAAATTTTATTTTTCCAAGTTTATTTTCTATTTTCTAGTAATTAAGTGTATTTTAAATAATAATTAATTAGTAATAATTAGATAAAAAGTGTGAAAAATATATTTTTAATTTTTAAATTAGTTTTATAGTATTTTAGATTTTTCAGAATCACAATTTTATTTTTCTAGTCTTATTTCATATTTTCTTCTATTTTTGAGTATTATTAAATAGTTTAAAATAGTTTTTAATTAATAATAATTAAATAAATAGTTTTAAAAATAATTTTCCTTTTCTAATAATTTTCTTTTATCATTAGGTTTGTAAAAATGTATTTTTCATATTTTTAGGATTTATCTTGTGTAATTTTCACGTTTTTATTTATACGTTTACGTAGTTATTAATTTAAGCGTACGTTTTTGGTTTTAAACGTTCATCACTTTAAATATAGTGATAGCGTTTATTTAATATCTTTTATCTTTTTAATTTTCTTAATTTGCATTTAAGTCGCTTTTATTTATTAATTTTTTTCAGTAGTGTAATTATCCTTTTCAAATCCTTTCTGATCACTATCATTAGTGATCATTCTATCGTCTGAATCAGTGTTTGCACACCATTGAGTCTCCTTGGGACTTAACGACCCGGGAATTCACTATATTCCCTGATCTTCATTGCATTTGTGTCTGAGCAGTTTTAAGTCTGTTTGACTTGACTGTTCACCACGAATCAAATTTTGGCGCCGCTGCCGGGGAGCTGTGCTGATTATCCTACGTTTAGCAGATTAGTGATTTGGATATTCACTCTTTGTTCATACCATCCATCTGTATGTATTTATATTTTCTTATAAAAATCAAAAATCCAAAAAGATTTTCATTCTTTGTTTTTGCAGCATATTTTTCAAAAAAATCCAAAAATATCCATCCTTTATCCTCTAATCTGTTTAATTCTACATTTCTTTATCCTCAAACCTGTTTAATTCTCCATTCCTTATCTTCTATAACCGTTTAATTCTTCATCTCTTATCCCTCTTATCCGTTTAATTCTTCATGTCATGGTTTTCGACATGTTCCTGGTGTGGAGGTCCATTTAACGGTGGAAATTGTCGGCGATGTACCAATGTGGGTTTCGGAGACAAGTTTGTCGGTAATCCCGATCCCATTTCAAATAATGAAGCACCCCATTTTTCCTACCTACCTCCACACCCCCAATACGAATCCTACTCATGCGAGTATTGTGGGAATGATTCTCATTACGGTTTTGATTGTCCACCACAGGTTCCGCTTGTCTATGAGCCAGAACCATGTTACAATCAGAACTTTGGTGAAAGTTATTCTCCCAATTATCTCTGTTGTGAGAATTGCGGGGGTCCTCATGCGACTTCTGAATGTCAGCCGGTGAATCAAAATTTTCAAAATTCCAATTCTCCCGGTTTTGACAATTTCCAACCCCCACAATATTCCATCAGTCATCAGACTTCCGAGCCTTCACAGCATCTCAATGATTACGAGGAGTGTTATCTTCCTCAAAGTTCTGAAGAAATACGCATTCGAAAGAAGCTACAAATGAAAAGAATGTTGTGTAAGCTTCAACAGATGAATATAAGAATCAGATATGATGACGATGATGATGAGGATTCTATTCAAGTGAAGGAATATTATAAGAGCTTGTCAACTGAAATCACACCCGAAGCTTCCAAAGACTCTCTAAGAATGGGGGACGAGCCTTCTAGCACTATTCCAGAAATGGAATCGTCTAGTGTTGAAAGCCTTGTTCCAACCCCAAGTGAGTCCGAGGTTATCTCCAGTAACATGTGTGATGAGCCTCTTGATGATAATTCTTCTCCTCCTCTTGACATTCCATATGATCATGTTGATATGTTCTCCGATTCTGATAACGATTGTACTTCGTTTGACGATTCTTTATCCTATGGAGACATCGATTATGTCGAGGAGCTACCTTCTGAGCTAGTTAGCTTAGAGGAAGTGAGAGATTCTGATGATCTGGAAATTGAGGACGAGATACTTCGTGAACAATTGTTCAATATAAATCTCCTCGTTTCTAAGATCGAATCATTTTGTGCTAAGTCAGCTTCATCTCCTATCCCCGTTGTGGATAGTGACTCTACATTGGACAAGCCCGAGCTTGAGGCTTTTTCCAATGATTCTCTTCATGAAGAGTTCTCCGGTGAACTCTCTCATGACATATCTCCTCCGGAATATGATCATTTCTATTTTGATCTTGAGGATGATATTAGCTCGGAGGAAGGTGTACTCTATCATAAGAGTTTGCTTGTTGATGATACTACCTTCACCCTTCCTCCCGATATGTCTACATTTGAGGATGAAGAATGGATCTTGATTGTTATCAACATCTTCCTTCCATTCCTCACTTATGATGTGTCTTCCTCTCTTCTTCACTCCTTCGGGAATGAGGACACTATCTTTGACCCCGGCATTTTCGTTTATCATTTGTGAGCCGGGTCTGTCTTTCTCTCTATATCTCATCGGTGTGGAACTTTCACGTACTTCAATGTTTATCCAAACATCTTGAATGAAAGTCCGATGGAGTTTGTATCTTCCACTTTGCTTCCCCATGAACCAATGAATGCGGGGTCGAGTCAAGCTAGCGACTCGGAAATCAAAAACAGTAGCACGCACCATATGGGTTTTCACCCATAATTCTGTCTTCTTACCCCCTTTCTACCACCTAAGTGTGGGGGTAATGCCCCACATGTTATAAAAAAAAAAAA
>BPTQ01000008.1:120839377-120946839 GCA_019973895.1 Chrysanthemum seticuspe
GGTTTTTGCATGCGAATTTAATTTTTGATGCATTTGCATATTTATTTTTGCACTTTTAATGTGTTCTATTTAGGATTTTTATACTTTTTATGTAAAAATGTTTGGATTACTATTTTCTTTTAATAATCTTTTCCTTTTAATAAAAATTTTGATAAATAAATTAGTCTAAAAAAATATATTTTCAGTTTTAAAATTAGTTTTATCATATTTTAGATTTTTCAAAGTTAAAATTTTATTTTTCCAAGTTTATTTTCTATTTTCTAGTAATTAAGTGTATTTTAAATAATAATTAATTAGTAATAATTAGATAAAAAGTGTGAAAAATATATTTTTAATTTTTAAATTAGTTTTATAGTATTTTAGATTTTTCAGAATCACAATTTTATTTTTCTAGTCTTATTTCATATTTTCTTCTATTTTTGAGTATTATTAAATAGTTTAAAATAGTTTTTAATTAATAATAATTAAATAAATAGTTTTAAAAATAATTTTCCTTTTCTAATAATTTTCTTTTATCATTAGGTTTGTAAAAATGTATTTTTCATATTTTTAGGATTTATCTTGTGTAATTTTCACGTTTTTATTTATACGTTTACGTAGTTTTTAATTTAAGCGTACGTTTTTGGTTTTAAACGTTCATCACTTTAAATATAGTGATAGCGTTTATTTAATATCTTTTATCTTTTTAATTTTTTTAATTTGCATTTAAGTCGCTTTTATTTATTAATTTTTTTCAGTAGTGTAATTATCCTTTTCAAATCCTTTCTGATCACTATCATTAGTGATCATTCTATCGTCTGAATCAGTGTTTGCACACCATTGAGTCTCCTTGGGACTTAACGACCCGGGAATTCACTATATTCCCTGATCTTCATTGTATTTGTGTTTAAGCTGTTTTAAGTCTGATTAGACTTGACTGGTTTGCACAGATCAACATGTGTTGTTCGTTTAGTAAAATTGTTCAATTTTTGCTTTACAAGGATAAATGTGTATGCACAGATGAGAATGATGCTATTATATTATTGAGGGTATAGTAGGAATTTAATAATATGAATTTATTTATAGTTGATTTTGTAATGAAATGGGTATACATGACAAATATAATGTTTAGATTGGGTATATATGTCTTTATGATATTTAGTTGGGTAAATGTGACATTATAAGGTTTAAATTGGACATATATGGAATTAACCCTTAAATCTATATCTATTTCTTTTATTTATGTTAGATCATCCATAATATAGCTTTTTAGCAACATGAATATTCACAGTGAATCACAGTTGGATTCACGTATTAATGTACAATGGGAGAAAATCATATAATCATATATATTTTTAGTGAATCATGTATATATGTGAATAGTTGAATTGATGTATCGTTGAATATTGAATCATTAACGAAGTTTGATAGTGAATCATTAAATCATTGTATTGTGAATCATGAATAAACTATGTTAGTCTTTTAATTTTGAATCATACCATAATTGGTGAATCATGAACAAAAATGTTTGTGAATCATTAAATAAAACTATGTAGTCTTTTAATTTTGAATCATATAATAATTGCTGAATCATTAACAAAATTGTTAGTGAATCATTAAATCATTGGATTGTGAATCATCAATAAACTAATTCAATTATCTTATTTTCAATCCTTTCTCATTGATATAACAATGAACCACAAATAAACAATATAAATTAATACAAAATGGTCACTTAGAAAAACTCATCACATTAATATTTACCAGAAAGGTTGGAGTTGCGTATTAATATTTATTCATTGGGATGCACTTGACGGTGAAGAACACTAATAAAATCTCAATTAAAAAGTGAATGGAATAGCAATTTTTAAACTCATATTCGGAAAGGAGCACAAATAACGCATATGCATTTAAGTAGTGTTTATGTAAGGGAAAAATAAAATTATAAATGACTATCATGCCCCTTTTATTAGCTTATTAAGATGAATGATAAAGGTTATTTCTCATTCTTCTCAATCTAAAACTCTTCTCAATCGATTAGGATTCTATATATATATATATATATATATATATATATATATATATATATATATATATATATATATATATATATATATATATATATATATATATATATATATATATATGTGTATGTATGTATGTATATATGTATGTATGTATGTATGTATGTATGTATGTATATGTATGTGTATGTGTGTGAATTTGGTTTTCGGTTCGATTTAGTTTTCATTTTGCTAAAACTATATCCAAACCGAATAAATAACTTGGTTTGATTCGGTTTTGGCAAATTTATTTCGGTTATAAATTCGGTTTAGTTTTATTCGATTCGGTTCAATTTCAATTTTTTATTCATGTGGGTATTACCTGATTTTAAATATTCTAGTAGTACTTCTTTATCCATAAAATAATATGCAACCCACTAATATTTTGGGATCAGTGCAGTTGAGCAGCCCGCACAAGGTTAAAGTTGGGCCTGCTCTATATTCTTTGTATTTTTTTCTTTGTTTTAGTTTTTGTGGTATTACTACCTTCTTTGTTTAAAATTGCTTTTTGCGATCCAATGCGTTAAAGGTCTCAGAGGTCGATGCGTGATGCGTGTTACAAATGCGAGTACATTTTGGACGCAATGCGTTTTGTATTAAAAAAAATACAGAAATTATTTATACGTAGTATATTAACAAAGTACCAAATAAATGCAACAAAAATGACGCAAATGGACCGCGCGCCCTGAGGCTTATGTCACACCCCCAAAATATCGCAGCGGAACGATAGTGTCATTGGGGTATGACGTCATAGCACAAAGTATGGATAAAGAAAACGACCTCTATAATGAGACGTTTTAAAGAGATTACCATTCGATTATATAAGTTAAAGTTTACAACACATGAGATTCCAAAGTTTGACAATACATAAAGGTTTACAAAACATGTCGAATGGTAATAGATAAAAAACACTAGACTCCAATGTATGCCATGAGACCCAAAAGCTCCATGAAATGCTATCGCCTTACAACCTTAGATAAATATGCTAAAAAGTGTCAACACAAAGGTTGGTGAGTTCATAAGTTTGTGATAAAATGATCTGAAATACTTAGAGAAATGTTCACACAGCAAAGGCATTGTAAATCCACTCAGTTCCAAGTTCCGCCCATACAAAACTTGCAACCTGTGTGTTCACAACCCATTGCCTAAAATAGAATGACAATCATGAATATGCGCATTTAAGGTAGTTAAAAGTATAAATGTCACCACAAGGGTCTTCCAACAACTCGTGTTGGGATGTTCCTCCAACGCTCACGTTGGGCTGTATCCATAAAAATGGCCTTCCAACATATAAATGATGGGATGTTCCTCCAACGACTCACGTTGGGCTGTATCCAAATAAATGGCCTTCCAACATATAAATGATGGGATGTTTGTTTAAGTCTAGTCACTACACGCACCAAGTCTAAAGTATGGGTAATGTTGTTTGGCAAAAGAGTTTAAATGTTTGGATAACTAAGCATATATCTCGCCCCAAATAGTTTATAGGAATTTAAATGAGTAAGGGCGGGGTATGAACTCACCTGGTATGATTGTTATGCTAACAAAATGAAGTGCACGAAAATGAGGCTCGGAAACTATCCGCGACCTAAAATGAATGTTATGACTTGAATTATGATATGTTGTCGTGAATGCAAACTCATATGATATTCATACCACTTGTACGTTTTGGAAATAATGTTTATCGTCAAAATATATGTTTATGACATCCCGTCGTATTAAAAGTATTCGACAAGTAGTTACGTTGAAACAACCTCCTATGATAGTCGCAAAATGGTGCAAACCGAGTGTTAGGAAACGAACTCAACAGTTTTGGAAAGCTTGTGTTATTATCTCAAAGTTTTAGTACTTAAGTTTCCATCCTAGAGGTCTCGATCACAAAGAAAAATATTGGTTAAGTATTGTATTTTAGTCCAAAAATTATAGTTTAAGGGGATGGTTTTCGGCCAAGTTTGAGTGACTATATGTTATTCGTTTCAACTCCGCTCAACAAGCGGTTGGACATTTTGGAAAATATGCTAGGCGAACTTACTTTTACTAGAAGACATCACGTTATAAAAAGTTCTACATCATTGTTAAAAACGTCCGCCAACATGGTCCTTTAGTTGCCGTAGTATGTTTTTAATAAGGAATATATTAATTTTGCTAATAGAATAAAGTTACGGCAACATGGTTTATCGCGTGTAATTTAATCGTTACAAGTCCGTTTTCTACGTTTTCTACATCCTTAGATTCGTGTCAAAGTATACTAATATATTTTTGATAAGTCGACACAATTTATAAAGCTTAAGACTCATTTTTGACTCGTAAAGAGTGACATTTTCATGCTGAAATTTCTGAAATTAATAGTTTTCCTCGTCAAACTTGAAAAATTCATATCTTCTTCGTTATAGCTCCGTTTTAATCCGTTCAAGCGGCCACGGATTCGTTTTAAAGTATATTTTCTAAATATCTAGACCAAAAATTTATGTCTACTGTCGGATTTTCCAGAATTACAAAATAAGATCAGACCCTTATTAATACTTGTCGAAAAGAGTTTTTCTCGTACTAAACCTATTCCAATCCCTTCAAAACAACTCCAAAGCTATTCTAATCCTACCATACACCTTCTTAGGGTGTCATGGGTTCCTAAACATCATCAAGACTAATATATAACAAGGGATAATTTATAGGATGACTTATATATATAAAACTCTTAAAAACAATGTAAAAATGGTATAAATATCCATAAGTCTTGCATGCTTTGCTCAAAAATGATGAAATAGATATGAAATGATAATGAAAGATGTAAAATGAAAGTGATATGCTTACTAGTTACTTGATGAGGTGACAAGAACAAGGATTAAACCTAAACACCCTAGGTTTTTATTTCAAAACCTTTAATAAGAGTGTAACTAGATTGTTTAGAATTTGATCTTGAAAATTTTTATGAATCTCTTCTATCCCCTAGGTGTGACCGGTTCTTGGAGAGGAAAAACAAGAGAGAAGAAACTTTCTAACTTTTGAATTATTTGTTGTGAATGAAGTATGAAATTAAGGTGAAGTATAGATCTATACAAGTAATAAAGAAAAGTTACCAACTAATAAATGCAACATCCCCCTTGGTCGGCCAAGGGGGAATGCATTTCCAAAATACATTTTTTTTTTTATATCTTGTATATATAAATGTGTATGTAATTGTTTGTAAGTAAAAACAAATTAAGGTAAGGTAAATTGTAACTTTTATATACATTTGAGTATTTAAGGTAGAGTTAGCTAAAAATAATTTTAATGGATCAAAGTAAAGTATATTGAGATCATAAAAATTGTAAAAATATATTTCTTGTAAAATTTGAGTGATATAGTAATTATCGTGTAGTTTTTAAGAAAAGCGTCGTAATAATATAAATTTAACGATTTATATACAAAAATAAATTTAAAACACTAGGTAAACTCAAAATATTATTTTTATAAACTAAAAGTAAGTATAAAAATATGTCGGGATAGTTTTTGGAAGTATCGGATTAAATGTTCAAAATAATAACTTACGCGATAGCGTTTATTTAATAAGAAAATAAACGTTTAATGAAAAATGCAAAACCATGCACGAACCGTTATGAATTGATGAATATGAAGTATGATAAATGACCGGAAATTGAGAATTGTGACAGCTTATCACTTTCTGGACCACGCCTTTTTTTAATTTGAAACTACACCAGTTACCCACCAATTTTCTTGGACCCAACCTGGGGCTGCCATGTGGCCGACAACTTATGACACAAGTACGTATTTTGAAAGTATATTTCATGTATTGTTTTTTGGGCAACTTGTACTGTTTTTTGGGCAACTTTATATTTTTTGGCAACTTGTATTTATACACGAGGATACTTTGGTCATTTTACATTTTACTCACCCATTATATTCTTATTATCCGCATCGCTGCTCGTTTCTTCTCACCTAATAATTCCCCACTTCTGTTCTCCCTTCCCCCACCTCCACCTCCACCTCCTCCTGACTCCTTTTCACCGCCACCACCTCCTCCGACATCTTTTCCTCCGCTACCTGGAGTCTCACTTCCTCCACCTCCTGGAGTCTCACATCCCCCACCTCCTCCTCCATTTTAATTTATGAAAGAAAGAACCCCTGAATGGAACAACTTTTGACATCTCAAGTTTAATTTATGAGTTTTTTTGGCAGATTGATAAAATTGGATAGAACTGGCGTAACCAATATGACTACAGTCTACAGGGTATGAGTATTTGATTAATTATTAGGTTCAATTATTTAACGGAATCTGCTATTTTAATCAATTGTTTCGTTAATTATCAATTTTTTCGTTAATTGAAATCTACTTAACAATACAATTGAAATTCATGAATTCAAAGACAATGAATATAGTCGGCTTATGACTTATTTGGTTTTTGGCATATGTTTGATAAGCTCAGTTTTTGTTGTTTATCTGGTGAATCATGGTGGATCGGTGCATATTCTTGATTTTCTTGGCAATCTGGTGAATTGCATCATTTCTTGGATCATGTGTTGATTTGATGAGTTTTTTGAGATCTCTAGTGTTGTGAAATTTAGCTTAGGATTGTTTAAGCTTATATGTGGCTTACGATCTTATTTGTTTTTTGGCTTATATTTCATAAGCCCCAATTTTCTGGCTTATTTTGAGACTTGTGGGGGCTTATATTATAAGGGGTGTTTGGATTAGCTTATTTAGCCAGCTTATGGGCTTATTTGATTTTGGAAAAAAGCTGATAAGCTCACTTTTTATAGCTTATTAACTTTAGCTTATTGGCTTAAGCCAATAAGGTGAAGTTGATAAGGTCATAAGCTTCAATAAGTGAGCTTATCGGCTTTTTTCCAAAATCAAATAAGCCCATAAGCCGGCTACGAATCTAGCCTGCCATATTGCCATATTTTCTCAGTAATAATATTTTGTTGGTTCGTTGACTTAACTGACATTATCAGTGTTTTCTGTAGGTGTTGGGTAAAGTCTGGGCCATAGCTCTCAAGTATAATTTCCGGATGCTACCATATTATACTCTTCTGCTACGATCTCTTGCCTCCTTTGAAGGTATATACTCTTTTGCCCTACTAAGTGCGAGTAAAATTTGGGCACTTGTTCAAAGATCTTGTTAAGCATTGTGACTTTTTGCTTCTTATGTCAGATAGTATAAATTTTGTATGTGTTAATTGAAATCTGAAGGAAGATTCTTATATTGTAGGATTATTCGGTACTACTTTCTGATAGAAAATGCTCAGAGAAAATTTCGATTAAGCACCCAAATTCCAATGTCTCTGAAAGACTAGAAATGTTTTAGGCGATCCATTTCAGAGAACACATAAACCGGGTGTGTGTATACCTTTGTTACTAGTATTAAGCCGTTACGTTTTGGAACATGATATGATGATACGTTTAACCCAGGACATAAAATGTATTCTTACAATTATGAAAGATGCTAAAGAATTGGCTCTACAGGACATGAAAAGATTTGCAACATTTTTGTCTAGTATTATGTGCAACTATAACTGATATCCTTTTGTACGCATAACATGTAGCTTATTATTTCTAGGTTTTCAGTCATGTATAGACTTTACTTGTGTTTAACTGTATGTCTTCATAAAATTGTACCTTCATAGGATTAGCAAGGCGGGAGATCCAAATTTTAACACTTTTGAAGATTCATATCCTTATGTTGTTCGTAAACTTCTGTCTGATAACCCACTTGATACAAGGAAGATTCTGCATTCGGTATTATCTTGTTTTCTGTCTAACCGTTTAACTTCTTTGCATCATTGTGTATGTGTTCCAAGAAATTTCAGAAAAAAAATGTCTGAACCCTTTGCATGCTTTCTCTGTAGGTTATGCTAAACAAAAGGAAAGAACTTCAATGGCAGAGGGTTGCTTTGTTTTTGAGAGTTGGGGCAGCAAGGTATGCATAGTAATGGGAATATTAACATCTTTTGTTTTTTGTTGTTGAAAATACTAAAATGCTGTTCTAAGTAGTTTGGTAAGTAGTTGCTCTATCCTTTTTATCTAGCATTGAGTAACACAGGATTTGCTGAAGGTTTCATTACTTCATAGGCATGCTTAAAGGCAAAGACTTCTATTATCCTTTTTTTTATGTAAAACTAAATCATTAGCTTTGGCATAGCATAAGTTTCTTTGAACATGGAACTTAGAATCAAGTTTTATTCTGATGCCTCCCTTCAGTAAAGGATTACACATGGTATCAAAAACTGCAACTTCTGCTGAAGATCCCTCCAATAAGATATCGGATACAGTAAACTTAGCCCTTAAACTTCTACTCTCAAAAGATGGTGTGGTTGTGAGATGACATCTGATGACTGCTGTAAGTAGCCTACTCCTTCAGCTATTCATTTGCTTTAGCTTGATAAACATCCTTTCTCTTAGATAGAACTTTTGATTTCATATACATTTTTAACTAGGAGTGGCACGGTGGGGGTTGGGTAATGTTGGTTGAAATGAACCATTATTGGTAAAATGGAACTTTTATTATCTTTTTGCAGAACATTGGACTAGAGGTGACAAATTGGAATTTTTCAAAATCTTGTTTGATCTCTCTTTATGGATTTTGTTTCAAAATCTTAAAATTATTTTCCTAAGTTTCATTTGTTAAGAAAAAATATAATAAAGCAGTGATATGTGTGTATCGACTAGTGCTAAAATATATGCACTTTGATCGAAAGAAATCTCTGCAAAAAAGATGCGACATGGGGTTGGTGGGCAGTTGTGTTCCATTAATCAGTTGGAATTTTTCAACAATCATTTTCCCCACATTTTTTACACTAGTAAAAAAAATTGAATCTGTTATTTATGAATGGGTCAATTTGGGTTATGTTCTCTTTAATTGGTGCGGGTCAAAAGTTATGTTATTTTTAAAAAATTATATTATTTAATTATTGAAAATAGAAATTGTTGGACAAAAAATGTTCAAGGTCCAACCAACCCTACCAGTTTTGACATTTACAGAAACTGATTGCGTTGACATGGACCCTTTACCCAACCCGTCCGATCTGCCTTTTTGCCACCACTGCCTTGGACCATTATTTAGTATCTTAAAACCATACACACTGTTTTTGGAATTTTAGGTTTCAAAGAACATCGAATTGGGATTAGCTGCTTTACGTGGAGAAAAGGGCCCTGCTTATGACAGGATCATATTAAACGCTGGGATGGCAGATCATTTACTTGGATGTGAGGGTGCAGAAGATGTATCAACTGCACTTGATAGAGCCAGAGATGCCATTGACAGTGGAAACGCCCTCAATCGACTTATGGATTACATAAAGATTTCCAAAAAGATCAAATGATCCCTGTAATCTGCTGGTGTATTACTTCTCTTTTTTTTAAAACACAGAAAAACCGTAAAGTTGGCGCTGAAAAGGATTTTTTTTTTGTACCAAGTGTTAGAAGTTAGGATACTGTGAACAATACGAGTGAAAACAATGGTTTGTTCTTTTGACATCATCAATATTCAAAGAAATCAGTAAATGGCATACATGTTCGTCTGTTTGTTTACAGAAGTTCAATTATTAACTTAAATCAACAATGAATAATGTAAAATTCAAGGCCAATTTGAGGCAAATTCTCTCTATAAATGCAAAGAAAAAGACACTTTATATTTGCAGGGTAGTTGCTATAGAACTAGCAAGACTCAAGACTTCAAATGGAGGTTTGTTCTTCACTTCCTTCACTGTTAGAGGACATGAGTCCGTAATCCAAAAGTATGTCAATCCATTATCTGGGCTTCCTAAAAAAATATAAGATGGAAGAATTATCACAATGTAAACAATATTTTATTTAAAATTAACGAGCAGTTGGTGGTATATGTAGTGGTGCCAAAATAGCCAGGTCCATGTTATGTTGGTGCAAACACTGTCGTATTCATTTGACACATTTCCCTTTTTAGTTTAATCTTTTAACTTAACCCATTTGATTCATTAGAAATAAAACATAGTTTAAGTTAATCCATATGTATGTCAATGGGTCCAAAATAGAAGCAACGGGAACATGTGTTTTATGATTTCATGGAGTTACACAGATCATACAATGGCTCGGATTAACTGACTTTTTACAGATTTGTTAAGGAAATATAAAGGAACAATGAAGCAGAATTCAAAGCAATTGAATGTACCTCCTTTATCGTGTGCAAACCGCTCCCAAAACCTTTTAGGAAAAACACCATGTGTTAAATATGCGCTAACTTTTCTTGCTCCGTGTTATGCCAACACTTTCTGCAAGAAAATGAATGGAGCAAATGGTTATCATTAGTACAACAATACTTTAGAGATTACAAATAGCCAATGTGACGTAGAATCAAATAACACAAAGCATGCAACCTACAGTTCCTTGTTTCTCCATGTCATAGTTCAGCTCAACAATAGCCCCTCTAGAATTAAACATTTTGGTCAAATCTATGGGAGCAAAACTAACCCCACTCGACAGTTTCTTGACAGGAACAACCGTAAAAAATTCATATTCTCTTGATTTCAATGTAACCGGGATAGATGCATTAATTTGAAGGTAAACTAATTATCCTGCAAAGTAAACAGTAGTTTATGTCGCAAGGAAAATAATTACTGTTTTTATATGATGTGCTTAAACGTTAAAGGTTGACATACCGCCAATGTGACTGTATACAACGGCATCTCCACTCCAAGTAGAGTCTGAAACTTTAGGCAGGTAATTTACATCTTTAGCTTGGACGAAGCCAGTGATGGTCGGTGGTTGCTCATCGTGGGTGAGTATCGTCTTTCCATCTTTACACCACCCGGCTCCTTGACAGTTGAATACTCCTACCACTCCGGTGAAATTGTTTAGATTCCATATCTTCAAAAGACTGCAACAACCATCACTAGATAGTTTAAGCATCAACAAGTCTTTTGATGCGATGAAGAACCATCAAAGGTGACAATAAGTATGATTTAGGAGGTTGTATAAACTAAAATTTGACTTTAACAGCTTTTAACCCATTTGACCCGTTCCCCTTTTTAGCCAAAACATTTGATTCAATAAGTATATAGTTTGAAACTGCAACCTGTAGGAACCATCATAAACTACCTTTTTCCGTCGCTAGTAGGATCAGTAAACAAACAATCTCTTGTTGGCCTCCCGGGAAGTTTGGCCCTTAACGTTGATCCATCAGGAAGCACAAGCTTCTTTAACAAATTAAAGTCATGATGTCCAGGCTTGTCACTGCATCGTATTTATATACCATTTCATAAAAAATCACTTACTAACTAACGTAAAAACTTAAAAAGAAAACCAATGATTACAAACGCACCTGACATAAATAGCACAGCCACCCACAGCACGAGCGACACCATGGTATTCAGCCATGGGATGCAAGCTCTACAATGTAAGATCAATACATGTTACAATAAGAATCATTAGAGGAATGATAATAAGTGAATATAACACATGCATGGGGATGTAAGCTTACATGAAACATATCCCAATCGGACTGCATGAACTCTCCAAGAAAGATAGTATCATAAGCAACATAAGCAATATGGACAGTGTGTGAAGGTGTGACATGTGGCCAGAAATATTCTGATGCCCTTATAACCGTTGTCCTCTTTATACTTTGTAGAATAACATTTAAACTTATCTTAGTCTTCTAGGTTGCAAAATTTCATATTAAATGTAACGAAATTACGTCTGAATTTTTTGGTTTCGGGTAGTTGCATAATGGTTCAATCTTTCAAATAAGCTGTCATATCAATATATGACCAGGTAACAATGTTGATTACCTTATGTCAAAAACATTGAGAGTTTAAGTTATCTTTTTTATATGAATTGTTCAATTAGGGTGAATTTTCTTCTAATTTAAGCAATTTTTAGATGCCACATCGGTGGCATATCAGCTCCACATTGCAAAATATCAACATGGTCAAAGTCATCGAGATGTCAGACCAAAATTGGTTACCCTTTTATGCAATTTAATAAGTAACGACGTTTTTTTGATTATATATACCTGTACAGACCATCTGTGTTGTGACTCATGGAAGAAATGATCCCATTATCATGAAAATTCCTAGAAATAGAAGCTTCCAATGCCTGATGGTACTTCCTCGTAAGTTTGACTCGACCACCATGACCCGCTCCAAGTGTTTCAAGAATGTTTTGCGCATCAACCTTAACACCATCGATGCCAGCAGATGCAAGGTAAGAATGCAATTCGTTATAAAAGTTGAATACTTTCTCAGGGTCCACAAGACCAAGCCCGTTTTTGGTAATAGCTTCCACAGCATCACAGTTTTCATTATATTCAGCTCATGACAATGAAACCGGGAATGACAGCGTGGAATTATAGTGGTCCATTTCAGCTACACCAGGTCTAACGCCACCCCAGTAACTAGTTAGCGCGTGCCAAACATAAATATATCTATACATAAAAGTGGTCTTAGACATAATCAATATCAACAAAGTATTAGGGGGCGTTTGGATGGGCATTTCGTATATGATTATGTGATATTGAATCATTTAGAAAAAGTATGTACTTGAGGTTATAATGGTCTTTAATGTCTTTAAGAACATGACGAAGTCCCATGGCTGGATCCTCCACTCTCTGACCTTCTTTACCGTCTTTTTGGAATTTTTGGTTCTCTTTTATATTAGTTAGCCTGCTTGTATAACTATAGGAAACACAGATTCTGTTAGTAATTGGAAAAAACTACGATATTAATAGAAATATCTTTACACGGTTTGAGTAATCACTTTACTGTATTATCAGCTTTAGCTTCAAAACTGTTAGGATCCATACCAACTGATTTCCATCCATCATCGATTATAACAAATTTTGGTGAAACTCCTCCTTTCTCAAAACTGATTTACCATATAATCACAGGTTACTAGAAATTCATAGAACGGATTTATCGTAATAATACAGATACGAGCTTTACCTCTCAAGGCCTTGTTTGACACCTTCAGAAGTAACCTCGGTGTAAAAAGCATCCCACGTGCACCAGCCGAACTAATTTAACATGTCGGGTATCTAAGCCAGTGAGAAGCAACCTGCACATATTTTTGCAGATGAGAGGACAATTTATCTCAAAAGAACAATTTAAACTTGTAAAGGGAGCCATAGATGGATTATAATTATTACTATAATATTAATATATATGGAACTAAATCCTTCTAATACTAGGACTGACATTCATCCATGGATATAGCACAAAAAAGACACTTCTGGCCAATAGAATGGTACCATCAAATGTTTACCATTACGCATGACAGTTCCCACATCCGCTTGATACGCACGCAACTCCTGCAACAAGAACTAGAAAACAAAAACATATAAAACTACCTTCAAATAGAATGATATACATATAATGGCAGGTTCAATAGGCTAGGCTACCAAATGAAACATTTCTGAGATATAAAAATGTCAATGCCCATTAAGGCAGAAAGGTTCAACAAGAAATAAAGTACCACCCAAGTCATGCTGATATGCAATCTCAATAAAACAAGTGAACATGACTCATGTACCATCAAAAAAGCAACGAGATATAACCAACTGTTCACAGAAATAGCCACCAAAACCATATCAATTACACTAACCATAATACACCAAGTCTGCTACCTAATGAAACCTACCTCCAAAGCTTTTTCAGCATTTGTTTCTGTAATTACTTCTACAGCTGCATTTGCGGCCAATATCATGAGGATGACCTGGAAGCCAACATAAAAAACATGTAAGGGTGTTGTATATGATGGGCAAGCCTCAGTTATAAAGATATCTAGAGAGTGTGCAGGAGAATAATAAGATAAAACAAAGAAAAATAACAATAAAGCAAGAGGGAAAGCGTCAAAGGAGTAAGTCAGCATCGATTATTATGGAAAAAAATGTAAAATTTCTAAAATTAAATCCAACCACAATTTCTTTGATTATTGATAGTTGAATACAATAGCAGACGAATTATAGCCAAGTAATTGATCAAACTGATTTTCCCCAAATTAGTTTTTAGGGTTTTCATTAAAAATAAATTATTTGAACATAATCAATAGAAATATATCATATATTTTAAGCAAAGCAAAACAATTACTTTAAATAATAATTCAAAACCCTAAATATTTGAATTAAATCGCTACTTACCAGCTAAAGATGTTGATTGTTGACAAAGCACAAATGATTGGCAGAGTGATGTAACATAAATCTTTTCTTTATTTTGTTTTGAATCGGACTATATCAGGGAGAGTGATTTTGAATGGGTGTGTTGGATCGTAATATTTATTGTGTTGATGATTCGGGTGGTCTTGGATGATGGAAATACAAGTTTGCCATGTTTAGAGAGATAAAGAATGAGAGGGTGTTTCTTGCTAGAGACTTGGTTTACAAAATATGAAAGGTTAGATTAGAAGCACCACCCCTTCCATGGATGGAAGGGGTATTTATAGTTACAAAGCTAACGTCCTCCTATCGGACTGTGGATCAGGCATACAGTGGGTAAAGACCCGTCCTTCCTCCACGGTGTTACTCTAAACTATACTATGCTACAAACTAACTAATAAACTACTAAATAACGTAACAAACGATATGTCTATGAGCTAACTTATGCTAGATAATATTTGGGGTGACCGACACTTTACTTATGGAATTTCCAATTCCTAACAATCTCCCACTAAGGGAGGTCACCCCATGTTTTACATTTTGAATCTTAGCATTCTATTCTTGACTTTGTTCTTGAGCTCGTAGACTTCAATTCTTCAATTCCGCAATCTTTGTGCTTTAGTAGCGATTCTTCAAAGTCTGCATTGATTTGTACTTTTAGTGGAGGCCTTTAACTGATCCACATCTTTGATGATCTTCAAGCTTTCTTTGAGATCATCAGCCACAGCAAATCTCTTTGGATCATCCATAGTTGTGTTGCCTTCATGTGATGTTGTGACTTTTGGACCGACATGCTCACACTTTTGAATCATGACATTTATTCATCAGAGTAGCGGAAGCTTTACTGACTCATGATATTTGCAGCAGCGTAGCAGAAACATAGTATAGAAATATCAGAGCCAGGTTCTGTAGATATGCACAAGTCATGATTTCGTTAATTAAGTGTGGATGCTGTGAGCATGCGGCTTTGGATTGACTCCTCAATTCTAATCAGCTGCAACCGTCCAAATGTACCTGCAAATAACAGTTAGCAATAAAACACACGAAAGTGTCTTTGATCACTTTCGTTGAATTGAGGTACACGACCCACGGTTCCCCGTTGATCAGTACAAGTACTGCCTGTGATCAGGTATAATTTCGAAGAATCTCCTTGACAGGGTTTCGCAGCTGTTCTAGCTGTTCTCAAACCGGAACGTCTCAAAGAAGACACCACAGAGTGAGTGAACCAGCGAATTGAGATTCACTGATTGATGAAAAATTGATTTGAAAAACAATCGCGTATTGCTTAGAAGAAAGAGTTTTGCAATACGACGAAGGTTTTATGAGAAATATCAATTTTCAATCAAAAATACCTTTTGTATTTGAAAGAAAATACACATTCGATGTGCTAGAGAAAAGAAGAAATTTTCACATCGAACGGTATTTCCAAAAGTTTTTTTTTTTAATCAGAGATACTTTTTGAGTTTGAAATATGAATAACACTTCTCCCCCTCAAAATTAGCACCGGATGTCGCCATCGTCATTATAGTTGAGCAAGTGGAATAAGAAAACAATCAACAGTAGCCCGGTTCACTTGATGTTTGAAAGCGCATGGAAAAAGCATGAAGCATGTTGATGAGAATGGTCATTAGTGAGAAGATTTCTCTTCTTCAGAAGATAAAGCGCACTGAAACGTACACTTTTCTTTTCTTTGAGGTACGAGGCATGAACTGTAGTGTTCATACGTCATTATCTCTCTCTTTTCAGCTCTCTTGGCAAAACATGTAATCATCCCCATTATCATTCAGTAGGCTCTTTGTCGTGACAGCTGATGGAGAAAACCCAGTATGATGAATTTGACCCTGAAGTAAAACAACCCGAACTCGTGACTTAAACTTGCACATATGTAACAAAGAGCGGTGCCAAGACTTCATCTTCCATTGAATCTCTAAGTACTCTATACTCTTCATCCAACCAACCATCAAGTAATAGACGTACATCACCTCTTGAAAATCCACAATTGAATGTGACACTGAGCAATACAACGTAACTCCTTAAAGTGATAGTTATTTTGTGGTGGTAAGAACCCAATTCCCCCAAGTGGTAAAAGAAAAGGTAAAAGATACCCAACAATAACTAGATTTCCAAGTCTTCATTTTTGATAATAAGCTCGAACAAGGATCTTGAAGAATCTTCATCCAACCATCCCCGATACCTTCAGATACTAAGTACACTCGCCCGTGATATTTCACTTCAACCTCAAATAAATAATACTGAATTAACGCCGTTGTCACATCTTCTGGTTAAAAGCTCAAATCTAGCCTCCTTTGACGTTTTAAGTGAACTATGATAATGGTTTCATCCCGACCATGGTTAAAAACACATAACCCCGTAAAACCAAGTAGTAACCAAACTACCATGACGAATATCCAAACACACATCCAATTTATGAAGTACACCCTTTTATCCCTTCTTCGAAGCAGAAACCGTAGCACTAGCATCAGATAAGATCCTGAAATACACTTTCCATTCTCCAGGATGGTTCCATCATTACGGGATTTTACAATTCTATGGTTTAAACCGAGAAATAGTATCTTTCGCGGGATTTTACAAAACCAAGAATAAACCGTAAGATAGATCCGGAAATGCACCTTACTATTATCAGGATGTTTCCATTGTTACGGGATTTTACAAGTCTATGATTTAAACCGAGAAATAGGTTCTTTCGCGGGATTTTACATAATCAAGACAAAACCGTAAACAATGTCAGCTTGAATGTGTTATGACAACTTTGATTTCAATGAATATCTGTTTTAGGGGAACATGCAGCGGTTCGTCAACGGTTCATTATCCAACATCATAAATATCATCAACCATCCAATAAATACTCTGGAAAACACATCGTTCACACATTCTGTCGGCTATTGCTGTGACCACTTGGTGAAGTAAACCCGATATACCAAACTTGATCATGAAGTGGAATTCCCCAGATTTGTTACTTAAACTTGTACTAATCCTTGTGAAAAAAAGAAATGGTGTACCCAATGTACAAAACCTCTTGACGTATCCTCAACTGCATGAGACACCGAAGTGATAGTTACGTTGTGAGTTAAGCGAGAAAGAATCACAAAAGTAACTAAATAGCCAAGTCTTTATCACACACTATAAATGCCCAAACGAATCATCTTCGCGGAAGGGTAGAAAGAAAGAAGACGAAATAAGCAAACGCGCCCGAAAAAAAATCTCACTTCACATCCAAATAAGAAATATCGTACACAAAACCCCGTAGTCAACATTGTTCAATCATCAAATTAAGCCGTGAAGTAGTATCCGCCGTGATCATGTCTATGCCAAAGTACCAAACCTCATAACACAATGGATCTCATTATCACACCAAATCTCTTAAACAAATCTCATAATGTCCAAATATTATATCATCAAGTCTCATACTGTTAAATCTCATCACTAAAACTCATCAATATTGCAAATCTCATTATCAATAATTTGCAGCCCATATTATATAGTCCATAAGCCCATAACAGATCACGAGACCAAGTCAGATTAAATCCGTTTGAACCATCACATTAATACAAAATCAATAATACCGGACAAGAGCCCCGTAATCAATTAACAAATCTAGCCTAGAATACATATCCGTTGAGAGAATATTAAAGACCAAATTTCCAAATTAGCAACCAGACTATGTCAGCATAGATTATTTCCAAAGGAAGGACCAATATACCACAACTCAGTCCAAGTGACATAATATATTCGTAGGGCCAAGTTACCGGATTATCAATATGTCGCCAACCCTTTGATTTAATCATTTTACAAACCAGTATAATCAAATGCCCATAGTCCTAAATGTGATCCACCCTTGGCCCAAATAATCATCTCTCGGCCCATGATCTTTCAATAAGCAGATGCACCGTTAGTTACATAGGCCCAAGATGTAAATCCAAATCAGAGCCAACAAATCTAGCAACCCTAAATGTTCGGACTTATAAAACGCCATCAATAACACATACCTGCCCTAAATTCACTCAGAAAAAAAAACCTAATTACTCATCACAATCAGTCCGCCTCCATCACTTCGTTTTCTCTCCCACCCCATCTAATATCTATGAAACCCTTAACCTCACTCAATAATATTACCGCCCCTATAAACAAATATTCTCAACACATCAACAAGCCTTCCAAACCAAATCATAGCATCAAGCGCCTCCCTCTCCAAGCAGCATCAACAACGAGTTTCATCACTTTGCCTCGCCACAGGGATGGCTAGAGGGATATGATTGAGACGGCATCAAGATCCTCTCAGGGTCTAAGGTAGGTTTGTTACTCGTAGGTTTTAGTTTGTTGAAGAATTGGTACATGATCTTAGGTAATATTAAATAGTTTCGGTCGGTTTCAATTGGGTTTGACCATTTATTCGAAGCAAGAACAATGATTATAACATAATTGTTATTAGTCATGTTCTTTAATTTTGAAAAATAAACACATGAAGCCAAGCTTCTTAAAGATCATTAGGAATCTGTGAAGAACAAATTTCGTGTTGAGGGCCTTAAATGGTCTTGATATAAATATCACCATACACGAATAAATATGAGATTCTTTTAACATATGTTCGAGTCTTGATGAATGGTAGATGAGATGGAGGATAGGATTAGGATAGATTGGGATTTGTTGGTGAAGTAGTATTGATGTGTTTCGGATGAGATAGAACTTATTCGATTTATTTCATTTTCTTTTTGGGTCATGGACTGATGATGCAACATTGTGGCTGAGGTCGAGTGTAGTTTGGTAAATGGTATAGTGGTCTTAGTCGTTTCTTCTTCATCCTTTTTCTGTTAAGTTGCTTCAGTCAAGGGTCGCTACGACTAAGTCGCTAGACCAAGTCGCTACGACTAAGTCGCAAGACCAAGTCGCTACGACTAAGTCGCTAGACCAAGTCGCTACGACTAAGTTGCTAGACTAAGTCGCTACGACTAAGTCGCTAGACCAAGTCGCTACCATGAGTAAAGACTCATGGCAAGTCGCTAACAGTTTTTATGAGTCAAGTCGCTATATGAATTATTTTTGTCGTCGCTATTAAGAACCATCTTCAAAGAAACCCAGAAAAACGTGACAAAAACTGCTACATATGACTGTTTTGACACAATTTGACCACGAAAACATGACCAGGTTCATTGAAACTCAAAAAAAGTGCATACAAAATGTTTCATTGACCCGTTTTGACCACTGTTTGACCACCATATTTCACAGCTTTTGGTACAAAAAAATATTCTAAGATACCACTGTTTGGACAATAAAGTTTGACACAAGACAGATTTGAGACCATCACGAGACATTTTTGACCAACAAGAAAGGATACATGAAAAACAGTTAAAGACTAAAACATATCAAAGTAGCAGCCAAAAACAAAAGCCAAAAACTTATGAAACAATTTTCCGACCAATAAAGATGATGCTAAGAACAGCCAAAAACATATCAAAGTAACCACACAAATCAACCCAACACAATAACCATGGCTCTGGTACCATTTGTTGGATCGTAATATTTATTGTGTTGATGATTCGGGTGGTTTTAGATGATGGAAATACAAGTTTGCCATGTTTAGAGAGAGAAAGAATGAGAGGGTGTTTCTTGCTAGAGACTTGGTTTACAAAATATGAAAGGTTAGATTAGAAGCACCACCCCTTCCATGGATGGAAGGGGTGTTTATAGTTACAAAGCTAACGTCCTCCTATCGGAATGTGGATCATGCATACAGTGGGTAAAGACCTGTCCTTCCTCCACGGTGTTACTCTAAACTATACTACGCTACAAACTAACTAATAAACTACTAAATAACGTAACAAACGATATGTCTACGAGCTAACTTATGCTAGATAATATTTGGGGTGACCGACACTTTACTTATGGAATTTCCAATTCCTAACAGGGTGAAAATCGAATTGTAGATTCAAACTGAAACTTGAATTTGAGTAGAGGAGGCTTTAATGGAGTCGTGTGTGTGTGTTTGAATTTGAGAAGAAGCAGTATTATGAGAAGAAGAAGCAGTGTTATGAAAAAATTTGTATTAGGAACACAGTTTTACCCCAATCTTTAGTATATACAATATTTTATTTATGTAAAAAGTATGTGTACTTGACGTGACAAGTATTATGTAAAATGACAAAAAAGTCCTTTTTAGAAAATACGGTTGCCCAGCGCATTTTGGTTGCCCAAAAAACAATACCTTACACATACGGGACACTTGTCACAATTTTGATGAGTTGCCCAATGACAGCGGTTGCCCTCGGTCCATTTTTAAATAAAAAAAAATTGTCCGGAAAGTGACTAGCCTCAGGGCGCGCGGTCTATTTGCATCATTTTCCCATTTAGAAATAAGTCAGTAAGATATAAAAATTAGGCAAATAATCTATTTGTAAAACAAATAAGTCACTAAGTCATGACACAAAATACATAAAGACAACATTATAAACTCCAACTAAATCTTATTTTTAACGAGACCCTCCTCCTTTAGTTACTTTCGAACAAGATAAACATGTAAATTTATTTTTCATTTTTAGATCTTGAATTCTATAATTTTCGCTTGGATCTTTGTTATTCTTACCAGTCAATGCGGTTGAACATAAACGATTTGACTCCATTTTATACATATACATCATGACATGATGTTATAATATATTAAAGGCATACTTTTAAGTTATACGAGTGGCTAACAATCTTAATTCATTCATAACTAAATCAATGGAAAAAAGTCAAAACTGAAAATTTTATTCAAATTTGAACGTCAAATATTATTCCTAGCGCAATTATTTAACATATATGATTACGTATAATCAAAGAATAATATGAACTGTTGCACAACTTGAAGCTTAATAAGAAGATTGTTTGCATGATTTCAAATCATGTTAATGGTGCATGATCATGAACCAAAGGGTAATTTGGATGTCATTATTGTGTTTGTTTTGGACGTCTTCAAACAACTTCTATTTTTCAAAATCCGCTAAAATGATTTAGCTTCTTATAAATGGTTTAATCTTTCCAAAATGACCTAAATTCCATATTGCGACAATTGCAACCGTTGCTAATATTGCATAAATGTAGAAAATAGCGGTCCAATGCGAGCGCATTTTGGGATGGCTTCGCATTAGCAACCATGATACGAAATCCTAAATGCAATGCAATGATGCTCGCAATTTACGCAATGATGCGCGCATTTTTAAAGCAAGACTACCTTCGTATCAAAATGGGTGTTAGAGTTTGAATTTTTGGATTATTTATATTTTAACTTTGATCTTTATTATTTTTTTGTGTTATATAATACTTGATGCAAAATATATGAATGAATTGGGTTTTAAATGTGTTTTCATTAATATAATTTTCATCAAGTATTATAAAAAACAAACAAAAATATTTAAAGTTGAAAAGAAAAAACTTGAAAAAATCAAACTAGACACTTGAAATAGAGGGTATTATGCAAGTAAAAGTTGTAAGTGACTGTAGCTAAGAGCGATAGGTATCGTGGTGCAGTCACTCGTCGAATCCGCACCCCATACGGCGCCGCCGAAGGTTAGCCACCACACCACCATCCCTCGCCAAACACAAACTCACCAGTTCATCGACATGAATAAAACAAAAGATTTGTCAGGAAAAAGGCAATGATATAATTTATTTTGTAACTTTTTATTTATTTTATTTTCTTTTTTTTTCGATGAATAATGTGTTGTGTGTGTGGATATGTGTGAGTGTGTGTGTGTGTGTGTTTGTTGAGGAAGAAACATAGTATATGTCTTTGTGGGAAGTCATGTTTTATCACCAGGGTTGACCCGGCCGGTACAACCGGTTGAACCGGGGAAGCGGACTTGTGACCGGGCCAAAAGTGACTGGTTTTTTGCTTGTTTGAAATACGGATTGAACCGCTGGTTTTTACATGACCCGGTAACCCAGAAACCGGCCGGTTTGTACATTTCTCTATTTTTTCTTGAATTTAACAAAAATACCGTTTTCTTTGTTATTGTAGAATGCTAAAGCTACAGATAGAACATTATTACATTCGGAATGTTTCACACTGATAAACTATTCTTAAATAAACACATAAATAAAAGTTTATACTTCGTTTGTGTAGTTATAAATAATAAAAGAAACTAAATTCTTGTAACACAAAGGTGATTATGTAATCAAGTGATTAAGTGCTACTTTTCACAAAAGGTTGATTGGCGGAACACCCTAACACCAGATGTCATTTGGCACCATCCATTGTCCACCCCACAAGTAATAGCTCCGACAACTCTCCTAGCCTAGTGGGGCACAACTCGAGTGAGCACGAATCAAGACTCGGAACCCTGAGCTCTTATTCCACAAAGTCTCTCCTGTGTGCCCATAGGTTTAGCGGAGGTGGGTACCTATATGAAGCAAATGCCAAGGATGGGACTTGAACCTAGATCAATTGACTCAAGCACAAATACTCCAACCATTGGACTAATGCTTCATTGGTGATTAAGTGCTACTTTGTTTTATAGTTACGAATTTTATAAAAAAGTAGTTTAGTCTATCTGTTGCCTTGCACTTGACTATATTAACTCTTTTTATTGTCTTTTTTTTTACTTGCTACATATAGTGTAAGATGAGATTTTTTTATTTTTTTATTTATTTATTTATTATTATTATTTTTTTTGGGTGTAATGGTGAATTATATTAATATCAAAACATCACAAGTTACAAGGAATCAAAATATAAACTAGCATGAAACACTCTTCATCCAGAAACAATTCTAAAACAGCCATATCTATCCTAACAGATTTAAGATCCCATAAGTGCTAACTCCACTATAACATAAACCATGCCAATTCACTTGTTAAAATTTTAAAAGATAGCTTGAATATATGTTTATGACGGATATACGGTAATGATAAAAAGAAAAAGTTAATAACACACTATAAATATACATGAACCGATAATATGCCAAGTAACTAAATCCCATCTCTAACTTTGAAAAACTACATCCATAAAAGTTAAACCATGGAGTAAAATTGGCTTGGTATTAGGCACTACTTTTGGGGAAAGAAAATCGGGTTAACTCGGCGATTTAACCGGTCGAACTGGTGACCCGGTGAACCGGTCACTCGACCGGGTCAATAAAAACCCATGTTTTAAAACATTGGTGGAAGTTCACTCGTGTGAATGGTGTTGAAGGCTTAATGTCAACGACGACATCACTGTAGCTGCCATTTTTCTTTTTTTGAGTCTCTGTTTGTTACTTTTTTTGGTGCACGTAAAGGAGAGTGAGATGATAATATTTGCAATCAAACATGAACGGCTGATTTGAGTGTGAGATGATAATATTTATAATCAAGAGTGATCGGGCAATATTGTTTTTTTAAGTTTCGTTTGTTTTTATTTGTGGTATGTTTTTTATTTTTTGTTACGTTTTTTTTTTTCGTATGTTTTTTTTCTTTTTTTTTTTGTTTAATTTTTTAATTTCGTAATTTGTTTTTATTTTAATGAATAAAATTTAGTTTGTTTGGAAAAATAGAAAAGAAAATAAAATTGGGGTGGATGATATCCAAATGACTAAGTTGAAGTTAATTGTAAGTAAAGGGGTATTTTGAGTTGTCAGTGTTTAAAGTAGAAATATGATGTGGCACCCGGTAAGGCTCAAATGGCTAAAAGCTAGCTCTAATTAAAGAAAACCGGCAAACATAAGCCTACAAAATACCTACGAACTTAATTAGGTTACACAATAAAACAATTACCAATACATACCATATACACTATCACTTTACTAAAACATACTCAATATTTCATCTTTTTCTAATATGTCCAATTTGGTGCCCAAAACCCAAACCGTGCGCACCAAATCATAAAGTATTGATATACACCCCAATGTGGTGCGGAGGGAAAGAAAAGACAATGTATTTTGGTGCTCATGACAAAGATTTTGGGCACCATATCATTAATGCTCCATAAATAATTTGGTGCGCAAGGGAGGTTTTTTGGGCATCAAAACATACGTGTCACATCCCCGTTGGTCTATAAATTAATTATGGTGATTTGTTTTAATAGTTGGTGCTTTGTTTATAATTTGGTGCGCAAGGGTGGTGTTTTGGGCACCAAAAATATAAGTGGCACATTCTCATTGGTTCAAAATAAGTCTGGTGCTTTGTTTAATAATTTGGTGAGCAAGGGTGGTGTTTTGGGCACCAAAAATGCACATACGATCCAAATACATCTTATTTTGAAAATACCCTAGTAAATACGACCATTTATCCAAATCAGCCTTAAACAATTCATACCCAAACGTATATATACTCCTAAACTCAATATTCTTCAAGAAAAAACTCTCCAAGCTTGGTTGTTAAAAAAAAAGGATTAAACTCACCATGGTAGACGTCGATAGCAATGGGATCCTATAAAAAAATATATAACAGTTTTTGCGTTTCTTTGTAGTTGATCATAACGTTGGAATTTGATAAGTCTCTTTACTGCAATACAACTTGCAGGATAAACATGTAGAGTTGTCCCCGTGGATTGTGGATTTGATTAACATTCTAGAGCCTAAAAAATGCTCAATGCATTGCAAATAAATTAGATCATTTTGCATTATGTGTGTTCAACCTTTTTGTAACGAATGTAGTTCGGATCATGATGGACATGACCACTTACAGGTATTGATGACGTATAGTCCGCATTCGGGTCATGAACCCGATCAATGAACGCTACTAGCAATCGAGCCCAGTACGAATGGGCTAACTAGGTAACGGTTTGGGCCCACGAAGGCCCAAACCCGAAGTTATTTATGGTTTGGATATCGGATATCTCTTATTTATGAGATATGTATCAATTGACCGACTTAGGCGGGATACGCTGAAGGTTGGGGAACACGAAACCTACAAGGATTTCGTGTGTATATAAAGGGCATCTCGGCCCTCATTAAAAGTTACGATCACAAAACCTAACTCTCCATTAAACCCTAAAAACCGATTACTTACTCTCACGCCGGAGGATAATCGTGGGAGACAATCCCACGATAAGCCTAACGGTGTTTTCTGTTTTCTTAGTGCGCAGGTCTCAAGCATCAAGGTCTAATTGATACGAGAACCGGAGTCCAAATAAGGAACACCCAAATTTTGTATCAACAACTGGCGCCATCCGTGGGACCAATCACTAAGAACTAGAATGACAAAGCAAGGAAACCTAAACCAGCGATCGCATAGTGACCTACAAGGGAAGAAGCTGCCAAGTGGATCAGCCTCTAAGCAGGCCTTTGGAACAACCAGTACAGCCAGAAACCAAGGGTCAGACCCAGATCTAGTCTTCACGACAGTGGAACCACGCACGGGGACAACCCATGCTACTACAACAACTACCAGCGCAGAAGATCCATTGCGCACCCTTTTTACCACTCCCCTCCAATTGGTGCCAGAAACGGGCCTCACAAACCCGCCAGACGCACCTGACCGAAACAGGGGTCCAGTGGTGGAAACATACACCCTCGCTCTAGAAGGAGTCACGCATGAGTTAGCGCCAAGTGACTTCATGTCTCAAAACTACGAAACCTTGGCTGCCCTCATGCAAGAGAAAGCGAAAAAGAGGTCGAGTCGGAGCCTGCAAGCCCGACTCAACTTTGACCCAGAGTATGAGACATCCCCATCGCGTCATCAGAGGGAGAGGCGCGGGAAGGATAGCCGCTGGCCCCCAGTGTTTACCAGGATCGGGAGGAGAGTTGAGAACGATGAAGCAGCTGACCTGCAGTATCTGGAAGAACACGAAGAGGACGGACGGCGTACCAATGTCCACGCTAGGCTTGGCAGCCGCAGGGTCCATGACAGACTTGGACGACGGCACTCCCCAAGTGAAAGCTCTTCAAGCTCGGATTTTGAGGACAGTCGGCGCAAGCGCCGAAAGAGGGGAAGCTCGTCCTCTGGTGACTCCTCGGACAGAGAAACAGGACACTGGAAGTCCAGGAGAAGATATCGCAACCAGGAGGAGGAAGATATGTCTCTTCCCTGGCGCCGCCAAAAGGTGGATGCGTTCACTCGGCGCATCAGCGATTTTTCAGAAGATAAGAAAAGGCGCATGCCCGCCAATGTGAAAACCTAGATGGAACAGGCGATCCGGACGATCACCTAAAAATTTTTGAATCAGCTGCTACCATCGAGAATTGGCCACAACCTGTGTGGTGCCACATGTTCAATTCCACATTAGTGGGAAATGCGCGAACCTGGTTCAGTAAGCTCCCACGCAGAAGCATTGGTGGATTTGAAGAATTGCGGAAGGCGTTTCGCCTGAACTTTACTCAAAGGAAGAAGTACGCCAAAACCCCTGTCGAACTTGCCAGGGTAAAACAGCGCCAGGGGGACTCTACAAGAGCTTATGTGGAACGCTACAAAGATGAGTGCATACATGTCAAGGCAAGTCCCGAAATACTAAAGATCTCAGGGTTCATGAACGGGATCAATAACCCAGAACTCATCAAAAGGTTGAACGACAAGGTCCCCCAAACCTTTGATGAACTTATGAAACGCACGAGGTCCTTTATCCAAGGAGAAGCCGCCGCGGGCAGACAGCAAGAAAGGCTACTCAAACTATAGGTCACAAGAATAGCCTAAGAGACAATCCATTGACCAGAGTAGCAACCGCAACAAGAACTACCGCGGCCAGGGGAGCGGACGAGATAATGACAAATATACCCCGCTAACCAAGACTCCAAAGGAGATATTCGCGACGGAAGGCGCAAACTTCCCGAGACCCCCACCAATGCGCACCCAAGAAGAGCGGCGCGTGGGGAACGGATACTGTGACTATCATGGACAGAAGGGCCACACCACCAATGAGTGTGTCCAATTACGCCAACTAATTGATAAACTAGTAAAAGAAGGCAGATTGGACCATTTAGTTAAGAGCATCAAGGATGGGAAAGATAAGCAAAAGACTGGGAACAAAAAAGAAGCACCCAAAGATAAGGCTGATACCATTTACATGATACAGTCATGGCAGCGAAAGACTAGGCAGAAGGTCAGCCAAAAGTTTTCCTGTGGAAGCGAAATTTCTTTCCCCACCTTGGCTGCGGACAACGCAGTGGTAGAACCGCTCACCATTGAAATTAATGCAGGGGGTCACGATATCCACCGCATGTATGTTGATGGAGGAGCATCCGCAGATATAATGTATGAACATTGTTTCAAGCGACTGCGACCTGAGATACGAAGTCAGTTAAGCCCGGCCATGACGTCCTTGACTGGTTTTACAGGAGAAAAGATATGGCCCATGGGGCAAATACGCCTACTAGTCAATGTTGGTAATAAGGAACACTCCACGACAGCCTGGATGAACTTTATGGTGATCAAATCCCCTTCGCCATACAATGGCATTATTGGAAGGCCAGGGATATCAGCGATACGCGTGGTACCGTCTACAGCGCATGGGATGCTCAAGTTCCCGATGGAGGGGGCATTGTTACTCTCTACAATACCACCGTCCCACCTGGAGAATGTAACACGATTACATGTGAGACGACACACATTCCAGAACAGCGCGCAACTAAAGTATCAAACCTGAGGGTCGCAATTCATCCTGATTACCCAGAGCAAGAAGTATCGATCAGGGGATTGCTGTCTGATAAAGGCAGGGCAGCCGTGTGCGCACTCTTGCAAAAGAATCTGGATATCTTTGCATGGGAACCAAAGCACATGACTTGTGTACCACGTTCGATTACAGAACACAAGTTGAGAATCTGACAAGGATACTCCCCAATACGACAGAAGAAGTGCGGCCAGGCTCCAGAGCGCGCAAAAGCAATTTTGGAGGAAGTACACAAACTTGTGGATGCAGGTATCATGCGCGAAGTCTATTACCATGACTGGCTTTCCAACCCAGTGATGGTCAAGAAGAGCGATGGTAGTTGGCGGATGTGCGTGGACTTCACGGATCTCAACAAAGCATGTCCACAAGACTGCTACCCACTAACAGAGATAGATTGGAAGGTAGAATCTTTGTGCGGATACCCACTTAAATGTTTCTTAGACGCATACAAAGGGTTACCACCAAATCCAAATGGCTAAAGAAGATGAGGAAAAAACGGCTTTCCATACAAGCCAAGGCGTCTTTTGTTATACAAAAATGCCCTTTGGCTTGAAGAATGCAGGCGCCACCTACCAGCGATTGGTCGATAATGTATTTGAAAAACAGGTGGGCCGCAATCTAGAGGTTTATGTTGACGACCTTGTCATAAAAAGCCATACGGAGGACGAATTGGTGCGCGACATTGAGGAAACATTTAAGACACTACAAAAGATCAACATGAAGCTAGATCCTAAGAAATGCACTTTTGTCGCTACAGAAGGCATGTTCCTCGGATATTTGATAGACCCCGATGGCATTAAACCGTGTCCAAAAAAAAAGAAGGTTGTCATCCAACTTCCTTCACCACGCACGTTGAAAGAAGTCCAGTCCCTAAATGGAAAACTGGCCGGTTTGAATAGGTTCTTGTCCGAATCAGTAGATAAGTCACTCCCTCTCTTCAAAACGCTCAAGAAGTGTACAAAAAATGGAGACTTTCGCTGGACTACGGAGGCAGAAGAAGCCTTCATACAGCTTAAACAACACATAGCAGCGCTTCCCACGCTAGTCGCGCCCCGCCCAGGGGAAGAATTAATTATGTACTTATCTGCGACTCATGGAGCAGTCAGCGCGGTGCTACTGACAGACAGGAATTCAGTACAAACACCGGTATATTTTGTAAGCAAAGCACTCAAGAAAACGGAGGTTAACTATAGCGCAATGGAGAAGTTGGTCCTGGCATTAGTATTTGCCGCCAAACGGCTGCGCAGGTACTTCCAGGCGCACCCAATAGCGGTGATCACAGACCAACCTATCAAGCAAATCATCTCCAAACCAGACGCATCGGGACGACTACAGAAGTGGAGCGTGTTGCTAGGTGAGCATAACATCTCCTACAGACCACACACTGCGGTTAAGGGGTAGATACTAGCAGACTTCATCATCGAAAAACCGGACACTGATGATGCACCTTCACAAAGCAAGGTGGAACTACAAGAACCATGGATCCTATTCACGGACGGTTCTTCATGCGTGGACGGATCAGGCGCAGGCCTTATCCTCATGAGTCCAGAAGGAATGGAATTCACTTACGCACTGCGTTTTGAATTCACAGCCACAAAAAACGAGGCCGAGTATGAAGCCCTGATTACTGGATTACGCATTGCAGCTCGAATGGGCATACGCAACCTAGAAGCAAATGTGGATTCCCGGCTAGTATCCAACCATGTGTTGGGCGAGTATGTGGCTAAAGAGGAAAACATGGTTCAATACCTCGACAAGACCAAGTGACTAATCCAAGGTTTTGACAGGTTTACCATCAAACAAGTTCCTTATAGGGAAAACAGAAAGGCGGATGCACTGAGCAAGATTGCATCCACAAGCTTTGCGCACCTGTCAAAACAAGTATTGGTGGAAACTCTGAAGAGCAAGTCTATCTCAGAGATGGAGATATCAACGGTGATAGAGGAACAAGGTCCTACATGGATGACTCCAATCATTGAGTTTATAAGCAAGGGTGTATTGCCCCAGGAGCAGAAGGACGCCCGACGAATACGGTGCACATCACAGAGGTTTGAACTTCGAGATGGTATATTATATCGGCGCTCCTTTCTACAACCATGGCTTCGATGTGTCGGACCCCTTCAAGCAGATTACGTACTCCAAGAGATCCACGCCGGTTCATGTAGTATGCATTCAGGACCACGGTCCGTTGTAGCACGCGCTTTACGGTCAGGATACTACTGGCCTACGATGCACCGTGACGCGCGGGACTTAATAAAAAAGTGTGGCGACTGCCAAGTTCACAGACCCATCCCACGCCAACTACAACAGGAGCTAACACCTATTACGTCGCCATGGCCATTCTATAAATGGGGCATCGACATTGCAGGCCCTTTCCCTGTTGCAGCAGGGGGATTGAAATTCCTTATAGTGGCTATAGACTATTTCACTAAATGGATTGAGGCAAAGGCGGTCGCGACAATCACAGGTAATCAGGTAAAACGATTTGTTTGAGAGAATATCGTATGCCATTTCGGATTACCTGGGGAAATCATCTCGGACAATGGAAAACAATTATGTGACAACCCTTTCAAGGAATGGTGCGAGAAACTGAATATTGCACAACACTTCGCGTCAGTTAAACACCCACAAACCAATGGTTTGGTCGAGCATGCAAATCGTAGTCTAGGTGAAGGAATTAAAGCACGCTTAGACAAACACAAAGGGAGGTGGGTGGAGGAATTATCGCATGTTTTGCGGGCGCACCGCACTTCAATAAAAATTAGCACGGGAGACACTTCCTTTTCTCTTGTCTATGGGACAGAAGCCGTCATACCAGCTGAAATTGGGATGCCAACTATTCGCACTACCGAAGTTAATGTTACAACCAATGACGATGAACGGCGTATTGACTTGGACCTGTTGGAAGAAAGGCGCGAGCGCGCAGCTATATGTGAGGCGAGAGCTAAGTCAAAAATGAAAGGATACTACGATGCTAAAGTTCGAAGCGTCTCATTCAGACCAGGCGACTTTGTATATCGCGCCAATGATGCGAGCCATGCAGAAGATACAGGAAAACTTGGACCGAAGTGGGAAGGACCTTATGAGGTCAGTGAAGCATTAGGAAAGGGCGCGTACAAGCTGCGTGACATGGATGGTCGTGAGCTACCACGTACATGGAACATTTGCAATCTCAAGCGATGTTATCTCTAGGAATGGCTACGGCCCAGCGCACGGACACCCCCGCACTTTAGTAAAGTGCTCAATAAATATCCGTGTATTTACATTCTGTTTTACTTAGGCAAATGTCTTTTTTCTTTTTACAAAAACTTGCAAGTCTTAATCAAACATCGCGGTTTCTAGCTAACTCCGCGACACATTTCAATTTGTTATTGACATATTTTTTATGTCTCAACATTGTTGTTATCTTATCTTTTGAATACATGGCGTGCATGCACTTAATAAACCCATGATGGTACAAGGATGAGTAAACCTACTAAATAACTCGTTGAGTAAGAGGGTTGCAAACCCATCAACATCAGATCATGCATCCTTGTTAAACACCTTATTTTCAAGACGTTGGAATAAGTTCAATGTGCATTCCACGATGGATGCGCAACAATGGATATTGTGCGCGTTTAACAAACTAGGAATCAAGACTCTTGACTCCTTGATATGATATTTACAGTACGCTGCATATTACACCATACACGATTATGATACAAGTACTTAGAAATTATGTTTCAAGTATGTTAGATCATGACTTTCATACATGCTTATGGACTTCATATCCTATTTGCGCTTATATAACTGTTTGATTCTTAGACAACGAGGTCGTTTTTTATGCAAAGACAGATAACTAAGTACAAACGTGATAATCGCAACCACATATGGATCAACACACCTCCAACAAAAGGAAAATTTTTATTATGAACCACGAGTTCTTACAAAAAGATATTTACAAAGAAGCTATGGCCTATATACTATTACAACGCCTAAGATGTGAGCTCTCAACACGGTTTGAAGCGTCCCCAGCCTCTTTCAGTTTCTTCAATAGGTCAGAATCCTGGCGCGATACCGTTGCCACACTAACAGGTACCCCGTCGGATCTCGAGAGATGCGCTGTGCCAAGACCACACAAAATGGCCTTTCCCTTGACGCCCTTTTTATTTGCAAGCCTCATAGCATGGGCTTCTAAGGATTCTTTCAAAGGAATTTCCTTCTCAAGGGCAAAGGGGTTTAGGATATCGCGTGGGCGAGCAAAGATAGGCACTTGCAGCTGTGACTCATCAGGCTTCAAAAAATAGTCAGGCTGCGCCTCTGCATCATCAGCACGGTGGCGGGCCAAGGTTAATCCCTCCATTATCACACCTATGGGATAATCCCGGTCGCGCTCCAACTGCGCAATCTGAGGAAGCTCCAACAGCTTCATCTTCCCCATCGCAGCGACCAGATCATCATATGCATGCTCGTTATACCCGGGCACCTGTGCGGCAGGCACTTTCAAAAAGCCACCCTCATGAAGCTCTTCTATGGCCTCCGACTTGCCACGCGCCAACGCGCACTGAACAACACTCCCGAAGGTGTCTGTTACCTCTCGAGACTCCAAAGTGCTGAGGGCAGCAAGGCGCAAACCATGGCTGATGAGCCACCTGCGCTCAGCAATTGTGGAAACAAGCTAAGGATACAGCTCTTCATCATATTCAATGCTGAGCTTGCGAAGCTTCATCTCCTGCTTCTCCAGCAAGCCTCCCACAGTTGTACGAAACTCCTCCAACCAAGAGAAGTGCTCGTTCTTCCCACTCTCCAAATACTTAAGAGCCCAGAAGCACGTAGCCTTATAATCCTCTAATGCGGCGCGCTCCTAGCTCACTTGGGTAAGCAACTGGATCTTTTCTTCAGCAAGTTTTGGGCATACGAGCTCACAGCCTCTGCTTCAGCATGAACACTGGCCAACTGCGCCTCCAGCAGCGCAATTTCCTTATCCTTCTGCGCGCTCTGGCTACTTTCCCCAGAATACCTTGACTTTAACTGCGCAACCAATGTAGCCTGGTGCGCAACAGCCAACACCAGCTCCTCAACAAGATGATCCATTGGCACATCCCTAGATGCCAATGGCTCGGCGCTTTGGTTCTTTGGCTCAGAAGAGTCAGCGCGAACTGGACTAGCCTCGGGTGGCGTCTCCCCAGAACGCTCAACAGTAACCCCAACGGTTTCAACACTGCACGCAAAAGAAGAGAATTAGTGATTATTTAAACAGGGAATTTGATAAGTGCTTTGGCGACAATACTTACTTTTGTTCCCGTGAATAGTGTAGTTCCTCTGAACACGTACTTTTGATCTTTCCACTGCATCTGCTTGTACTTCTTGTATTCCAAGAAATCAAAACTAATGTATAACAAATGCAATTTTTAGCAGCTTTTCAAAACCCATAAACAAAATACAAAACCCTTTTTCTTAACATAAAATTTCCTTTCTATCAAAACCACTATAACCACTTATCCCCCACCCCAAACAATCTCCCAGATATCAAAACCAATAGCATAGTAGGGCATTTCCACAACTTAAGATATATTTAAGTACTTTATATCACATAATCACTTTCAAAGCACTATATCAAACGCACCTAAAACAAATCAGCCTTTATTTTTAAAATTGCATAAGCAAAGCTAACAGACAATGTTTTAAGAAACTCACCTCGAATATCTCATCCATTCGTTTCATATTTAGCGCACCACTTCCTTCAACTTTCAACTTCAAAACCTCCGCCACCATTTCCCTCGTAACATGAGCACCTGTAACCCTCCTCTTATTCTTCAATCTAAACGCCAAATTCCTAAACCTCCTCAGCCCCCGAATCTGGAAGTATGAAGTTGGCGACACATGTGTTACTTATCAACTTCACCGAATTGCTCTTCTCACCATCCTCCACTTCCGGTTTCCCCGGCGGAAACCTCACCTTCCCATCACTCCTGCTACATGAAGTTAATAAGTAAAAACTTCAAACTTTCCAACAATATCTATATCAAATCCCCACCAATAATACTATTCAGCAATGCCTTAACAGATATAGATAAAAAAAATAAGAATTAACGGAAAAAACATATGCATTATCATAACAAAAACAATACAAAATCTACAAAAAAAATTGAAGCAAACTAACCTGTAGATGCATATGTCTTCATTTCTTGCACCCATAGTTTCTTCTTCAGCAACATGTCTTTTGCAACATTTCTTTTACACTATTTCAAAAAAAATTGTTTAACCCAATTATCAATTCAAGCACAAAAACAGAAACTCACAATTTAATTCACAAGTAAATATAAAAACCTTAAATCAATAGATAAATCCATAGGTAGATGATTACCTACAATCATACATCTAATCATCCATACAATCACTTTAGGGTTGCATACAACCTTAATCGTTAAAAAATGCATTATAATAAAAACCTTAAAAAAATGCATTATAAAAAAAAAAAAAAAAAAAAAAAAAAAAAAAAAAAAAACGGATTATAGATGTGTTTCAATACACCTCACCCCCAATTTGAACGAATTAGGATTCCATGCTCCATTTTGCGGGATTTGTACAACATTAGGGTTCGAACCCTCCTCATATTGGGGGGTTTAATTTTGGGGGAATTGTACATAATTAGGTTGGGATATGAATTTGATTATGATATGAAAATACAAAATTGGTAACAGATTATGATGTTTTTGCATTTAATTTGATTGCGTTTTGTTTGTGAGGATGATTACCAATTTGGGTGAAACGGTTTTGCATTTAATGGAGGGAGTGAGTTGTTTTGATGTTCTTAAATTTTTGGGGGAAAAGAATGCCACGTGGCATTTTTACAGATTTTTTGGGAGATCTCATTCAAACAAACCCTCCTTTATATGGAGGAGGGATTATCAGTAGTATTTAATATACAAAGACAAACAAGTGATGTCTGCCGAGTTACAAGACAAACAATAATACGTTGCTCTACATAGGACAAAAGAGGGCTATCCAACAAGTGAAAGAAGAACAGATCAACGCGAAGAAGATTTGCTGCACTCTTTGCAACCAAGCTATCATACAACATCCAGTGCAAGGTAATCTTTCTTTTTCATGTTCTATACATATTTCTTTTTTTTTGGAAGGCATGTTCTATATATAGTATAGTGGCGTAAATTCTGACCCATTTATTTTGAATTAGTTAATTTGGGCTATATTTTTACCTATAAATGGTAAAACGGGTTGCAACGTAGTGTATTTTTTATGTATAGAAAAATTGTGATAACTTGGGTCAACCCAACCAAACCCGTTTGATCATGTACCATTACAAACGCGTTTTGAACTGCTACTTAACCCGCTTGGTGTGTACGTTTGTCCCTTTATATATAAGAGTGATGAATCAAAAGCAGGTGGTCGTGTGTGCATATTGAAAACCCGTATGTAATTTCCCGATAGCATAGTTTGAAAGAATAATAAACCAAAATTCTTAAATGGGTCATTATGTTTTATAGTGGTTCAATAATTAGTCTTGGTAATTCCATGATCATGGGTTTGAACCAAGTTCGGTAGTGTTTACTTTAAAGAGATTTTCAAAGCAATGCAATTTAAAGAAATAGAAATCATATTGGCACATATAACTTTTTTAGTATTCCTAGGAGGCTAATCCTAATATCTTCCATTTTTGTTCAAAATTGATATATTTCTGCAGTTTACGAGATTGGAAATACAGAATGGGCTACAGATGATAACATTGTTAGCAAAACCGAATGTGTTACTGATGATGAAGATGTAAGTAACACGGAAGAAGCTACAGATGTTAACATTAAAAGAAAACACAAAGGTGAAGAGTTAGAGAACAGTTTACGTAAATACCTTCCAAGATTTAGGGATCTCGGGAAGTGACTATTAGAAGATGATTGAAACTTTTAGCTTATTTGATACTCGTATCTGACTCACGGTTATTATTTACTAGATTGAAATTCTTTACAGGTTTTTTTTTTTTTTTTTTTTTTTTTTTTTTTTTTTAATGCTTATGTTTGCTTTAGTTTTTAGTATTTGGGTATGCTTATTTTCAGATTATCCAGCTGTAAGGTGTCGCCTTGCCATGCCTACATGATCCCTGATTGTAACACAATATTGTGGGACCGTTACGACCCTCTTCTAGTCTTCTTAAATCTTACTTCCCCTTTTTGTCATGAAAGCTAGAGATGTACATAAGGAATCAATGAGTTTAGACTGTGAAGTTTAATCAGTATGCCAAACGACACATTGTGAGGGTTTATATTCAAGAACAAAGAAGTATTCACGCCTTTGATCCTTTATTCCTTTTCATTGTCAATTTTAATCCTATCTCCAAGGCCCATGCTAACAGGGTAGAGGTGGCCGAACTTAGAATGCTTAGATGGACTTGTGGTAAGACCTTGCTTGACATGATCCCGAACGGAGTTTTCAGAGAAAAACTTGGCGTCGGAAATATTATCTCGAAGATGAGAGAAGGTAGGTTAAGGTGGTTTGGCCATGTCAGGAGGAGGCCTCAAATAGCGCCGGTTAGAAGGGTCGAGGCGCTACTAGTAGAGGGCGTGAGAAGAAGGGGCAGACCCAAACTCATGTGGGAGGATAAACTTAAGCTAGACATGTCGAAGCTTCTCTTGTTGGAGGACATGACCTCAGATAGGAAGGGGTGAAGAGATAGGATTAGGATCTGCGGTTAAATCTTGCTAGGGTCTTAGGGGTTTTAGGTGATTTTGGTTAGGTTAGTTTTTAGGCATTTCTTTGTTGCTTTGCCCCGGCGTTTTAGGTCTTTGGCGCCCCCCCCTTTTTTTTGCTCTGCCGTAGCTTTAGGCCCCGTGTGTTGCTCTGTGTTTCTTTGGTTTGCCTGCCTCTCTCGCCCTGTTTTTGTTTTTGGTGCTTTTTTTTTTTTTTTTTTTTTTTTTTTTTTTTTTTTTTTCTGCCTTAGCTTTAGGTCCGTGCGTGTTTTTGCCTTACTCTTTGTTGCCCCCTTTGGTCTGACTACTTTTTCTTTGGCCTTTGGTCTGTTGTTTTTTTGTTTGTGACCTCTTTTGTGTTCCTTTGCGTGTGCTCTCTCCCGTGCTCCCTTGCCATGTTTTTTTCTTGCTTTCGTTCTTGTTTGTGCTTGTTGTTTACTATCTTCTGCTTTCTTCTCTTTTCTTTCTCACCCGCACACCTGCGCATTTGCCGGAGGTCTCGTTGGAAGCAGTCTCTTTACTCCCGGGTTTATCTTGGGGTAGGAGTAGGATCTGTCTACATTTTACCTCCCCCATACCCCGCCCCGGCAGGATTGGGTTTGTTATTGTTGTTTTTGTATTGTCAATTTTAATCCTAGCTACACTAAACTTTCATGCATCCTAGTGGCTTCTGATGTAGCCACTAATGATAAGGCCGGTGCAATCTGTCATGGTTCCCCTCTTTTAGTAATTGCAGACACAAACACAACGGTTAGCTGCATAGAAGGAGAAACTTTGTACAGCGCACAAGATAAATGATCAAATCGTTAGCTTTAGTAATTAAATTTTCATAAATGGCTACTTTTGAACCAATCTTGCAAATATTGTTATGGATATGATTCTTTCTCTACTAAAACATAAACATATTTCACAAGATTGCTCAATTTAATTATAACTAGACGAGTACCCGTGCATAGCAACGGAATTTTATAGCGAAAGATCGTTTAATGATTAAAAAAAGTTTATGGTTATAAACGAAAAATAATAAAAGTTTGAAAATTTGGGGATTAAACATAATGTTTTGAAACCCGGTTTGACCAGGGTGGTTCAACCGGTTGAACCGTTTCGGTCGAAAAACGGGTCCATTTAAACCGAGTCAACCCGATGGGTTGGGTCGAAAACGGGTCAAATTAAACCGGGTCAACCCGTCGGGTTTGAAGCGTCCTGGGTCAATCCGGTTTTCGATGTGTATTAATAGTTTCGTTTTAAAATATATTGTTTCAACATTTCTTTTTTTAGTTTCAACTTTTTACTTTTTACTTTTTGGTTTTTCTTTTATATATAGTATAGCAGGGTACCAGCACCTTTCGGCGGCGGGTACCCTGTGACAATTAACCGGATAAATAGATCTTGATAAGACCTAATTTCACCAGTTTGTATCGGTTTCAACGGGTTCTCTCTGGTTCGTTTTCAGATGGATTTAATTGGTTAGCCGAACCGGTGGCGACACCGGTTCCTGGTTGAACCATTTGGTCTGGTCCGTTTTCAAAACTATATATACCATCAACTTGTTAGCTTGTAAGAAGCTTTGTGTATTTTATTAATTTGTATAATGTGTATAATAACATGTACTTTTTATTTTATGATGTTTTATAAATAATATTAATTAGTGTGTTTAATTATTTTATATTTTAGATTATGTTGTAGCTTATTTAAATTGTATATTGTGAAAATTTTATTATACTTTTTAATAAGATGTGTTTTAATTTGTTGTTTTTTAATTTGGTAGATATGCTTTTATTTAGTTGTACAATGTGAATAAATTACTGTATTTTTAAATAATGAGGTGTTTTAATAAAAGTATTAATTATATTATGCATTTCTCTCACCTTTGACTTTCAAGATTTCATTTTTCAAGGTTTGATCATACACTCATTATATGTAGTATACATGGGCATTTTACGAGAAATCAAGATCAAATAAACCAAAAGGTACAAATATGTTAGTAGTGAAGCCACAATCACATGCTTCGCATTTACACATTTTTTGTTATCCAATCTTAAACCTTTTAATCATTTTTGAAAATTATACAAGTAGAGGATAATCACCAAGAAAACCAGAGTCGTCTTATACTTTTCGGTGGCCTTAGGCAATAACAATAAAGTGACCCTGTTACACTGGTAACCTAAAGAGAAATTGCATATAAACTTGAACTATATGAATCATATATGTTTAATATTATAAGGGCCCGTTTGGTTGGGGTTAATGGGAATGAGGTTATGACTTTGAAAATCATTAAAGGTGTTTGTTTTGTGGGTCCAGTAATAAAATAGGTATATCATAATCATAGATTCATTACACACCAATTTGGTGTCTATGAAATCCATTCCCGTGGGCCCTTCTTTTTTCCATTAAAAAACTCAAATATCTATACACTTTTATCATACCACATTTTGTCATCCAAAAATAAACAATCGTAATGATACACTTTTTCATATCCATTGTCATTCTAGCTCATACCAAATCCGATTCCCATTGTCATTCCTAGCAACAAACCAAACGGGCCCTAAGTACTTATATGCAAAACTAATAAAAATGTGACTCCGTTTAAGTGGAGGCCTGTACGACGGCACATGTTGCACACCCATCCGAGACCCCCCAAGAAAACATACCATCAACAATAATATCAGGGTAACAGAAGTTTTTTCATCCCAAAGTCCAAGTGATATGTGTTAAATTTAAGTTTGAAAAAAGTCAAAATAAGGATTTTCATTTGTAACAAAAAATCATTTAGATTCTGTTAATTATACTCCTAGATTCTATCAAATCAAAAATTAGTATAAGAAAAAGAAACAAAAAAACTATAATGTTCTCGCACTACCGGCAAAAAAAAAAAAAAAAAAAAAAAAAAAAACCCTACGAACTTAACTAGGTTAAACTATTCATATACCCACAACTATATATACTCTTAAAACTCAATATTCTTCAAGAAAATAGTCACCATGGCAGACCTCACTACCACCACCGCAACCTCGACAGGCGGCTGCAGCGGGAATGGGTTCAAACGCCGGTCTCGGAAACAAGTACACTCTATAACTTTTATTTTTTCGCACTTTTTTAAGTGGATCATAAGGTTGGATTTTGATGAGAATTCTAATGCATACTATTTGCAGAATAAACATGTAGAGTTGTCCCCATGGATTGTGGATATGATTAACATTATAGAGCCTAAAGATTGCTCTACACATAGGACTAATAGATTGGATCGATTTTGCATTAAGTGTGTTCAACCTTTTTGCAATGAATGTAGTTCGGATCATGATGGACATGAACACTTACAGGTATTGTATTATCTTGAAAATGTAAAGGTAATGATCAAGATTAATGTAATCACTTATTCCGTATATATTTGTCTAATGTAGGATGTTATTCGAACATTTAGGGTTTTAAACACTAATCGTGTACTTGTTGTATTAAGTTTTGGAGAAATCTTATAGGAGATAGGGTATTAGTGAATGCTATCTTAGTTGGACGTTGGGGAGGACCTCACGATATGTATACCCATATTATAAAGAGTTTATGTTGCGGTCATTCCACACTTTAAAACCGTGTAAAGAGATCATCTTCCTTTCATTTTATTTTTTATCAATCTCATCCATTCAATAAACTCATAAATCTATACTAATAGAAAATCAATAGAATATATATTCATAACTGCGGTTTTACAAGTACCATGTTTGTGTTAGTCTTAAGTTAACTCCAACTACTCTGACACTTCTTCGAAAACATTGAGCCCGCTTTGGGACTTGTCGGCAGTGTGGACAATAATACTATGGTGGTCGGATCCTTGATCCAGCAAACTTTTGATACAGTAGTTTTTTTAGTATATAATTTCCATTAAAAGTCAATATATGAAATGAAAAAAATCATTGAAGAAACAAAAATTCTGTTATAATACTTGACAAGTTAGTTATTTATCTAAAACTTGGACATATAGTGTTTGGATTTACTCAGCTTGACATGTTTTGATCTGTATGAAAACTGTCTGTTTCGACCCATTACCTAATATGTCCAAACATTAACAGTGAGCAATTACTGATGACCGTTTTAATCTACATAGATTACACTATATGAATACTGACACATTACGCTAACGATTGATTAATGACAAAGATTTGTAGGTACTCATATTCTTGTGTTGTCAAGCGGCCAGATTTCCAGAAACATTTTGATTGTTCAGGTGTCCAGGTTAGTAACATATGGAACCTTATTATATACTATCAGTGATGTATAATGTGCAAAGATGAACAAGTGATGTCTGCAGAGTTACAAGACAAACAATAATAGGGTGCTCTACATAAAACAAAAGAGGGCTATCCAACAAGTGAAAGAAGACCAGATCAACACGAAGAAGGTTTGCTGCATTGTTTGCAACCTAACTATCATAGATGAAGATTACTGCAGTATAGAGTGCAAGGTAATCTTTCTTTATAATGTTCTATAGATAGTATAATGGCGTAAAATTCAACCCGCATATGTTGAATTAGTTAGTTTGGGCTATTTTCATCTATAAATGCTCAAGATGCAACTCTGCCAATGTGTACTGTTTTTATGCATAAAAAGTGGGCAGAAATGCTTAAGGTCAACCCAGCCTGACCCAACCGGTTTGAACATGTAACAATACACACCCGTTTAACATGTAATTAAGGTGTTTGTTGTCAACATCTTACCTCCCTATGGTACAAAGTGATGATCTAAATCAGGTGGCACTGTGTGCATATTGAAACCCATATGTAATGTTTCGACAGCATAGTTGGATAGAAAAATAATCAAAAATTCTTTAATGTGGCCAGTTGTTAGTTTACGGGTTGGTCTAATTCCCAGTGGTTTGAGATTTTAGTGTTGGTAATTACAACATTAAGAGTTTGAGTGTTTAACTTCCGAATAATCTTAAAACTACGTGTTAAACAAGGAAATTGTAACCTTACGAGACCAATCCTAATTTCTTCCATTTGTTCTAATTTGACAGATTACTGCTGTTTACAAAAATGGGAACATAGAATGGGTGACATATGATAAAAACGTAAAAAGCACCGAAGGTGCTATGGATGATAACAATGTAAATAACACCGGAGGTGTTACTGATGATGACGATGTAAAAACTATAGAAGGGGCTACAGATGATAACGATGTAAGTAACCCAGAAGAAGCTAAAGATGATAACAAGGTAAGCAAAGGCAATAAAGAGTCGGAGAATGGTTTACATGATGCTACACTAACTCTTTCCAAGATCAAAAGACCTCGGAAAGCGATTCCGCTTAGGGCCCCACTTTTCTGAAAAATATTACTCAGAAAAACTGATAAGTTAGTGCTCTAAGCTATGGATTCGAACAGTGACTATCTTGACATGATTGAAAGTTTAAAACTTTGAGCTGATTCTCGTAGCTTGCTCGGCTATCCTCAAGTAGATTGAATTCTTTAAAGGGTGTTCGTGATTGTGTATTTTATATTTGCTTTAAAACTAAGCAGGTACTACTTGTCTAATTTTTAGTGCTTATTTACTCTTGAATAAGCTGATAAGTAGTTCCATCCGAACAATCAAAACTGCTTATTTCCTTTAAGAACTAATCAAGAAAGCACTTAAAGCTAATATTAAACACCTATCGTCATAAAAAATGCATATGGTTGAATACTTCCTGCCGTCCTTGAGGATGGGTGAGGTGGATGATCGCTCATGGCCCAACAATGCTCTCCACTCTTCTCCCCGATGACACCCTACAAGTTGAATGTCAACTCACTATTCATTTCCATAGTCGACTCAGCCTCAGTTTACAATTTCAACAAATTTGCTTTAAAACTAAGCAGGTACTACTTGTCTAATTTTTAGTGCTTATTTACTCTTGAATAAGCTGATAAGTAGTTTCATCCGAACAATCAAAACTGCTTATTTCCTTTAAGAACTAATCAAGAAAGCACTTAAAGCTAATATTAAACACCTATCGTCATAAAAAATGCATATGGTTGAATACTTCCTGCTCTTGAGAGCCGTCCTTGCGCTCAGTTCTCGAGTTTTTAGGGAAGGGAAATGGAAAAGAATAGGAAAGGGAAAAGAAATGGAAAAGGAAAGTAAGTGTTAGTTGTTATGTTCTTGAGATAGAGGAAAGGGAAAGGAAAGTAATCATAATCATGTTCTTGAGTGAGAGGAAAAAGAAAATAACTTGGTCAAATTACATATATGCCCTTTAATTATTAATGTCAAATGTTTTAAAAAGGGTATATTAGTCTTTACACAGCATATGGTTCCGTTTCCTTTCCCTTTCCTCCCAAAAGTGGGAGGAAGATTTACTTATCAAATCTTCCTCTCTATTTCCTTTCCGTTTCCCTTTCCTCCTTTAAAAAAGACTCAAAAACACAAAAAAATTTCCATTTCCTTTAATTTCCTCTTCCTTTTTAACTCGAGAACTGAGCGTTGAGGATGGGCGAGGTGGATGATCGCTCATGGCCCAACAATGCTCTCCCCGATGACACCCTACAAGTTGAATGTCAACTCACTATTCATTTCCATAGTCGACTCAGCCTCAGTTTACAATTTCAACAAATTTGCAACCCTCCCCCCAGGGATACTCACAAAGCGACGTTGCTTATGGCCTATTCCAGTGTCGTGGTGACCTTAGCTCCTCCAACTGCAAAAAGTGTGAGGACAACTTGTCTCGCAACGGGCAGAACCATTCTCTTATATGGATCTTTTATTAAAGGGTTTGGTATCCTCACCCCTAATATGATAGGAATAGTGGAATAACCCCTTAAATTTTTTATTTATTTTTTATTTTTATAATGTTATTTTTATTATACAACTGTGAAATATAAAAAAACGAAATAGCAAATATAAAGGTTTACAAGTCAAAAGTAGGGGGAAAAAAATACGGAGCAAGAAACGATAAAAAAGTGTCTTGCCCTGTCAATAAAGTGGATAAAACCGTCAAAAAAAAGTGCGGAACATAAAATATATGATTTGACAAGCCAAAAGAAGTTATATCCAAAATTATACGGATTCAGACCCAATCATGTTAACCATAAGTGCATATGCGTCAATCTCCTTCTCATACTCCTCTCGTGTTTGTTTAACTCTCTCATTATGCCAGTTGGAAGAATGATCAGCCTGTTCTTGTATTTCAGTCCATGCTGGCTGCATCTGAGGTATCCGTCCTTGACAGTCTACCATCTGCCTTGTTGGTACATCGAGCCACTTATAAAATATAATTACCCGTTGTTGATCATTAAGATCGTGCTGAGGGCAAGAAAAAAGGAGACTTTTGTATCTTTCCCAGGCTTGAAGGAGGGAATCGTCTTCTTCCTGTTTGAAACTTCGTATGTTAAGAATTTGCTTACTGATTTGCAGAGGTGGACAGAATTTAGTTAAAAATTTCTTCTTCAATTCCTCCCAGGTAGTTACGGATTCGCTTTGCCCCTCTTTTAACCAACGATGAGCTGCACCAGCCAAAGGAAATGGAAACACAAGTAACATGAATTGATCCTTTGATATTTCAGGAGTTTGAAAGTAATCAATGATTTCTAAAATAGTTTCGATGTGTTCGTTGGCATCATCCTCTTCATTACTGCTAAAAGTGTTTTCTCTTAATTCGCTCATAAAATGTCCTTTTATCTCGAAGTTAACATTATCCCAGATTCCTGGTCGAATTATCCTGGGTCTCGAATCGGCTCGAGCCCTAATCATATACCCCTCGATTGTCATTTCATCATCACTTTCATCCCCATTGTTCGAACTATTTTTATGTCTTGACTCTCCTTTGCTCTTGACTGTCTCTTTATCCGATTCAGAAGGGTCAGGAGTATGAAGTTTCACGTCCTCATTTTCTGAATTTTTATCTATTTCGAAGGTTTGGTTGTTGAAAACAAAATTCTGTGGATCAGCGAAAGGGTTTCGCTCTGGTGAATTTGGTGGAGCCGGAGTTTTCTCACCGAATAAATTTATTTTTACTCTGAATAGTCTTTCTGGATCCTCCAGTGGGGAAAGTGGATTTGGATATGATTTCCTGGTCATTGTAAATCTATGAAACTAGACAAGAAAATATCAGTAGTACTAGCAAGCTGAAACTAAACTAAGTTAATACTAAACAGAAAAAAAAAAAAAAAATTGTCTTTCGAACAAAACTTCTACAGGCCGTATAGTGAATGTTCCTATACGCTGTATACAATTGATGTGCATACGTTGTATATGCGCTCTAGTTAGAAAAAAAATCTTAATGAGAGCTCACACAACGTATACAATAGAAGTGTATATGCCGTATGGGTGTGCTAGCTTGAAAATAATTCACTACGAGAGCTCACACGCCGTAAACCTAATGAAGATATACGCCGTATGGACCTGGAAGAGTGAATTCAGCAAACAAAATACGATTTTAATAAAATCTAAAAACTATAAAATTTAAACAAAAAGTAAAAAGTAATATACAAAAAACTACTAACAAATAAAATACAAACTTGCTCCTCTGCAGTAGCCCCAAAAACCTGATATGCGTTTACGATACAAGTTTTAAGTTTATATTGTGTACCGAATCTTTTAGACTATCACAAACACTAACGAGGAGTGTATTCAATCAGTGTAATATAGTTAGTCGGCAAGACCGGGTCGTTCACAGGGAGAGAAGAGATCCTAAATATCTAGCAGTTTTTAAGGTTGTCATGTACGTTTAAAATCCGTCGATTATATTTTTGGTATAATTAATCTAAAGAAACAGAAAATAAAATAAAATAAAATAAAATAGATTGATTCTTGTTAGTGAAGATTAAAAGATAAAGGCATGCTTGTCTTGTTAATCTCTTTATTCATTAATGGTCTAGTTCTATTGCAATGTTTATCTAGTGTGCTTTGGTGAAATCAAATATGTAAGGAGTCACTTGACTATCGATTCCCCCTACCTTCTTCCTAAAAGTCGGGCACGCCTACCATGTCATGCTACCCAAACTAATATTCCAAGCATTAAGTTTGTTCAACTGATCTATGTAAGCTACATTATTTTTGTGTGGTTTGCCAAGCCACTTAGTTTTCTTTGACAAAGGAGAAAGCTAATGCAAATGTCACTACTAAATCTTAAACCCTATAGTTCTACCACTTTAAACAAGGTGAGCGCCTACCAGGTCCTGCCTCGCCACTAAAATCACGTGCCAATGTCATAATAATGAATCGCACTATGTGCTGACCACCCGGTTTGTACACCATCCAACGTGAGACCGCAAGTTACCATGGTAGAACACAAAGATGTAAGTTTGTAACAGTACATAAATCATCTAAAACACACATAGAATAAACTAAATAACTTCAATCATTAAATAAATAAGATTCATAACAAGACAATCATAAAAGGCTTAGCCTTCCATGACAAAAGATAAACAAAGATTATTCATAGTAAAACATAATAATTGAAATCATAATGAAAAACTAGATAATCTAAGGTTTATGATGTGTTAAACCTTCACTCTTGGTGTCTTATAGAGTCTCCTAAACCTTTTGGAACTTCAAAACCTTGCAACTCTTCCATAATCCAGAACTCTTCAAATGTGTAGAATAGGGTTGTATTTATAGACCTCAATTAGGGTTTGGGCAGTCCAAGCGGCGTATGCCCTTATAGGGTGATACATCATATCTTCAATAAAATGCTCAATCTAATCTTCTAGAGTTCTTCTTATACGACGTATGGGTGGATTTTGGATACGACGTCTAGGTCTTCAGTTTGCAAATAAATGTTTGACGAGACCTCACACGTCGATGATTTGGATGTCATACGGCGTATCCATTTGCAATATTGAATAAGTTTAACAAGAAGGCACACGGTGTATGGCATAGAGTGTCATACGCCGTATAGAACTGCTGAAAAGGTGCTCTCTATAAAACATTGACATTTTAGCTCAATTTTTGTTGTTTTCCGCGAGAATTCTTCTTTTGCTCTAAATAATCACTAAAACATAAATTTAAAGTAATTAAGTACAATATTCAATATATACAAGGAGTAATTATTGTGGGATTTTGATAGCTAAAACATGTTTAATTTAGGAGCTATCAGCCTACGAATGTCATAGAGCAAAGAACAATTGCAACTGTCCTAGCGCAATTGGACGACAAAGACTTCAGTTTTTAAATAGGTATAAAAGTTTTGATAAAAATGTGTATCAAAAAGTGTACGAAAAATCATGCATACATCTTCAAGTTAAGAAACAATATATGTTAACTATTTAGGTGCATATTTATTCACGGGAAATCATTAAAGAATAACCAAAACCTAGGTTGTACTCCCTTAATGGTTATAAAAACCCAAGTTCTTCCAACTATTAGCTCATATTATAAAGTATGTAGTGCCACGGGAAAAGATTAAAGGTTATTCAAACCCTAGACCATTTGTTAAAGATGATGTACTTGCATATTTTTTGCGGGAGCAAATTACGGTGTAAAATCCAACCCAATTCGTTTAAAATATTAAAAGACAATTGTTAAATAAATATTGGTCATTAATAAAATCAGTGCAAAAAACTTTAAGTCTATATTTAAAGTTTTATTAAAGGTGTACTTGCAAGGTTTCGCTGGAGCAAATTACTGTGTAAATCAAACCTAATGCATTTAACCGTTGCAAGACATTAGTTTAATTTAAATTATATTTCGATAATTTTATGTTCATTTAATTTAAAATATCAATTTTGCACTTTATAAATGTAACAATTGAAAATAAACGCAAAATAAATGGAGCACCTATGTATATCAACATATTATAACATGCAAACTATTATCGGTGAATTCTTATGCTTGAGTCCTTGAGCAAACATGAACCACGAAAGGGAAACTAAGAGACTATCTATATACTAAAATATGGCTCCCAATTGCTTTTGGAATAACCTAGAACATGTAGTACACATACATCAAATAACTTGATTGCACAAGCCTTTTGCAAAAGTATAAAATACTCAGTATGCTGGTAAGAAATTTTAATTTACTTCACGCCCCGACCTACACAAGGAAGGAGTATTCCCAAACCTTAGCAGTAAACTACAAAGTTGTTTCATACTAAGTCGTGGATCTACAATATAAATTTCAAGATCTAATTCATTACAGAGTGACGGGAATAAATTTTTTAGTGCACAAAGGTCATACAATCAGCACATAAAAACAAATCATACAATCATGTGTAAACAAGGCAATTCATTGGTTCTGCATATATAACCCATTAACACTTTAATTATATGTATCAAACAAGAGGCAATGCTCATAATTCAGGATAAACATGCATGTGTTCATCATGAGAATCAATTAACCAAGTAAGATATGCATAAAAGCAAAAAAAAAAATAAAAAAATAAAAATAAAATGATGAATTTAAAGCACGTAAAAACACATCGTCATGCACACGTAAAAAACCATGACCTAAGGTTTTCTTCTACTGATTTTTAAGACCCTTAGGGTCATTATTTTTCACAAAAAAAGTAGCCTTAGGGCTGACTGTTAGGAATTGGAAATTCCATGTTAAAGTGTCGGTCACCCCAATTATAGTCTAGCATATGTTAGCTCGTAGACGTGTTGTTATTTACGTTATTTAGTAGTTTATTAGTTAGTTTGTAGCGTAGTTTAGTTTAGTGTAACACCGTGGAGGAAGGACGGGTCTTTACCCACTGTATGCCTGATCCACAGCCCGACAGGAGGGCGTATCATTTGTAACTATAAATACCCCTTCCATCCTTGGAAGGGGTGTTGCTTCTTGAACCTAACCTTTCATTTGTTATTTTACAACTCTCTTTCAAGAACATCCTCTCAACTCTCTTCATCTCTCTAACAATGGCTTTCTTGTATCATCATAATCCTAGACCACCCGAATCATCTAAACAACATAAATATACGATCCTAACAATTGGCATAAGAGCCCAGGTTGTGTTGTTTTGTTGATTCGAATGGTTCTTTGAATGCGGTTTGTTCATTTTTGATTCTGAAAGATATAGGATTTCACAAACACACTAAACCATAATCACATGGAGCGTTCTATATGTTTAGAGAGAGAAAGTTCTAGAGAGAGTTGGGAACTATGTGAAACAAAGAAAAATAGTATTGAAGCTCCAACCCTCTACCTTGGGAGGTAGAGGGTATTTATAGTGTCATACAAATAAACGCCACCTACGGGCTGTGGATCAGGCATACAGTGGGTAAAGACCCGTCCGTCCTCCACGGTGTTACTTAACAGACTACTTACTAACATAACTTGACTACGACTACGAGCTTTCTATCGAATACATATACTTGAGGTGACCGACTCTTTAATGACTGAATTTTCTAATTCCTAACAATCTCCCCCTAAGGGAGGTCACCTCAATTTACAATGAATACAAACATATATTACATTGGATTGTTCTAGGGTTCTTGATTAAGTTCCTTACTCAGTAGCTCGTAGTCTTTGATTCTTCATGTTCCGCATGGTTGGATAATCCAAGTGGAGGTCTTTAACTGATCCACGTGATGATGAGTTTTGAGCCGGCATTGAGATCATCAGCTAACAAGAATCTCTGTCTCTTCCTTTGTGGTGTTGGTATTATGTGATGTTGTGACATTTGGACCGACATGCTCACATTCTGGATCATGATATATCCTCATCAGAGTAGCGGAAGCTTTTACCGGTTCATGATATTTGCAGCAGCATAGCAGAAGCATGGAGTGAAAGTATCAGAGTCGTTGAAGCACTTATCATGATTTCTTTTGAGATGAATGTGTAGTGTGAGCATGCGGCTATGGATTGACCGCTTCATTCTGATCAGCTGCAAACGTCGGGCGTACCTGCATACAATAGTTAGCAATAAAGTGCACGAAAGTGTCTTTGATCACTTTCGTTGAATTGAGGTACACAGCCCACGGTTCCCCGTTGATCAGTAGAAGTACTGCCTGTGATCAGGTATAATTCCAAAGAATTTCCTTGACAGGGTTTCGCAGCTGCTCTAGCTGTTCTCAAACCGGAACGTCTCAAAGAAGACAACACGGAGTGAGTGAACCAGCGAATTGAGTTTCACTGATTGATGAAAAGAGATTTCAAAAACAGTCGTGTACTGCTCAATAGAAATTGTTTTTGCAATACAACGAAGGTTTTAATGAAAATCAATTATCAATCATAAACACCTTTTATTTTGAAATATGAGTACACAGTCGATGTGCTAAAGAAAAGTGTTTTTAAGCACTACGACTGGTTTTTCAAAGGTATCCGTCAATCCATAACCTGAACCAGGATTGATTCAAAAGATTGAATCGTCCCATTGTTTCTGTTCAGTTGTCACATGGTTGATCTATTGAATAGATCTCACGTGCCACCCACCAGGAGCTTGTTTGATGTTGGCTCCAGAAGGCTTTCCATCTTCATTGTGTATATGTTTGCATATCACTCAGATGTTCTGGCAATACCACAAGGATAATGCGTAGGACTCATAAGATATAATCTCTCTTTCCACATTGTGTGAAACAGAGAGTCTTCATAGACAGTGTCCTAAGGAGATTTATTTGATGATCTCGTGGCTCTAGACTCAATAGTGCATATTTGGTTCCTATGCCGGAGACTAGGGAGAGGGTCTCCTTCTTCAATATCAACAAACTATAAAAGAAAGTCGATAGATAATGTCGGTTCCCCGTGAGAATGAAACAAGTCCTTTTAAGAGGAACTTGAGTGGTTTGGGAAGTTGTAGTGCAGTGCGTCACTGGGTCCATGACGTCTTGTCTTCAATACCAGTGTTACCATAGTAACAACCAGTAGCATATGAATTGAACCCGGTATCTGCCCTAAGGTTGAATTATCGGAGGGCTATTTATTTTCACCCTTTTCACATTCAATTCTTTTTTATTCTTCAACCCCTTCAGTGCTTACCGAGACTTCATAACTAGAACCTTGTTGGGTTTATTCCAGTACTAGCTCAGTCTCAGTCCACACTCTTCCCATTTCTCATTTTTCTCCTTTTTTCATCATGCCTAAAGACTCTACACTATCTAGTGGATTGTCCCTGGGTAGATCCCTCCGGTTCTGGCGGAGCATGGGAACAAGAACCTAACCTAACCATCCTTATATTACCATACATAAAGTAAATTTGGTCGGTCTTTTGGTATTGTTCATCTGCCATTGGAATCAATCGAAAACCATTTGAAAATCAATCCAGATACTTGTGATATATTATCAAAGCATTTTGTACCTGAATTGTTTTTGATATTTTTAGAAAAAGAGCTCCCCCTCAACATGTGCATCATGTATTTGAAATCGTTTTAGCACACTGAGGCAAGAGGAAGAATTAACTTCTTTGATTACCATTTTCTAAAAGATATCATCATCACTTCCCTGATTAAATCAAGTAGATAAAGTATATTGGGGAAGGATGAGGTTTTCAAAGGTTTGCTCCCTCTTAATATGTGCATCGAGGTTTGAAAGAGTGTTGTACATACTAGAGGGAACGTGCACTTAGATACAAATCAATCACGTTTCAATTCTTTGTGGTTTTAAAAAGATGCTCCCCCTCAACATGTGCATGGAAAATTGAAATCGTTTGGCACATGTGGGGAGGAAAGCATGCAAAACACTTATGAAACCATTTATCGAATTATCAGTTTTAAATCCAATTTAAATCACAGATTCTCCCCCGATCACATTGTTCAAATCCTTTTAGAGTTGTGATCTCTATTGATTTAGATTAAATTTTGAAAGCTTTTTGAGGAGAATAGTGATAAGGTTTTAAAAGGTACCCTTTTGAGGGGTCATTTAAGCCCTTATTTGATCACTTTTGTATCCGTTATTGCTTAATATCGTTCCTTTTCACTTTTTAGGTCTCTTGAAGGCAAAATGCTGGAATGGCACTTATTTGGAAGAAAAGGCGCGAATATATGAAGAAAATGGCCAAAGTCAGAATCGAGACACTCAAAGCTGCTGAAAACATAAGGTGACGGCATTATGTGTTAAATTGCGACGCCGTCGGAGGATTTTGTGACGGGACAGAAGCCAAAACTCCTATTTTCTAGTGACGACGTCAAGTTATAAAAGAGTAGGCCGTCGCAACTCAGACGGCCTAGATGCAATCCAGACGGAGTCAGAAGCTGAAGAGGACGGTGTCACAAGCATAAGGTGACGCCGTCCCAAGTCTAACGTGGCCAAGACGAAACCCTAATGACAGCGACCCGACGGCGTCACAAAATATAAGGTGACGCCGTCGCAGATGTAATCTTATATATAGAATCCGAATTTTTCAGTATTAGTGTGTAGTCTTTTGGAGTAAAAACCTAAACCGAACCAAGGCTGTCTTGTACAGTATTTTAGGGTTCCAAACCCTATCTTACACCAAGATAAGTGTTTTACTTCATTAATTCAATTATGTCTTTGATTATTTGTGTGTATGCTTTCATGTTCTCCATGTCCGGCTAATTTACTTGTGTGTTTGCTTAGGGAATATGAAACTTAATTATTGAATATTGATTGGTTGTCTCTTATCTTAGTTGATTAATGATCTAGTAATGCGATAGGTCATTCGTTGTGTACTTAATGCTTGATTAAATCTTTGTGAACCTTAGAATATGACTCCTTGAGTAGTTGTAAGCTAAACCATCCAAAGAGAGCCTTAGAGTAAGAGTTTATTATCCCTAGTGGATTTTGTAGACGAGACCCTTTGGTAAGTTCAAAGAGTTAGGGAGAAACGCATACCCTACAACCTTAGACACACAACGCAACTAGGAATGAGGACGTGACAATTCAACCACCAATAGGAGATAATTAAGGAGTAATAAAACCTAAGTAAACACATCTTTTAACTATCATACGAGCACACAATAATTAGACATAGACTACATACACCTTAGATTAGATAATTAGATAAGTAGAGTAATCGGTAGCAATACCAACCCCCCAAAATTCAAACCCCGAGATTCGTACCTTTCCGTTTCATGAAATATAAAAATACAAAAAATAATCTTCCTCAACCCTAACCTTAGCGTAGTAACTTCTAACTAGCATTCCTATTCCCCTAGAGAACGATATCAATACCCGTGGCTTACCCTAATACTACACTACAACGATTAGGTTCACTGCCTAGGGTGTTGAAAAACTTGCTCGACGAAAAGGAAGTTCCTTTGACTCCGAACGACGCGTGTAGCGTTATCAAATAGTGACTTGCTTTTTGAAGAAAAACATTTTTAACTGATAAGGATCAGATTTTCAGACTTTAAACTCCATTGTTTAAACATGCAAAATTGTCTTTTGAAAACATAACATTAGCAAAGGTTTTGAATCAACTATATAAAACATTATTCTTTTTGATTTTTTAAACAATAAACCTTGCTCATTTATGTGCCAATTGTTTGAAAAATGACCTTTCAAAATAACCTTTTTAATTCGAATAAAATCATTCTCTCCCTCAATCAATGACACAAGTTGTTGATTGAGAGATAGAGATTTTAACAGATGATTTGCACAAATGATTTCCACGAATAATAGAATACGAGCAATTTAGTTTTCATTAGATGGCAATTATTTTTCAGAAGAATCATTAGACGGAAAAATATTTGAAAAGAGAAACATTTGTTTTCAGAAGAATCTTTTTGATGACAAACATTTGTTTTAAGAATCAGAGCATGGGATTTGAAAAATAAGATAAAGCATGACTCTGTTCTTTACTTTTAAAACGGGTTATTGCCTGAAATGACAATAAACCACCATTTTTCCCCGCCTCGTTTTTTTTTAAAACAAAATATGTACATTCGAAGAACATCTAAAGACCCGTGACATTCTTTGAATGTCAACACAAAGTCCGTAGATGATATCGAATAAGGAAAAACATGACAAAATAACTATATTTGTTTTTGGAATTTTTCAAGATTTTTCAAATTTTTATGGATTTTAGAGAATTTTATATTTTTATATTTTGCTTTTTGAATAAATATTTACAAGAGATAGATGGATAAAGAACTTTACTCCTCGTCTTCCTCTTGAAGACGCTTGAGTGTTTCCGTTTGTAGACTCATTAGACCAAGACGTGGAAGGATAAACTCAAAACGTTCTCTAGAAAGAGCTTTGGTGAAGATGTCTGCTAACTGGTATTCAGTCCTCACAAAGTATAGTTCCACCACACTGTTTTCAACTTGCTCCCTGATGAAATGATGTCGGATGTCGATGTGCTTTGCTCTTGAGTGTTGTACGTTGTTGCATGAGAGAGCAATAACACTTTTATTATCACAGTACAGAGGGATTTTGTTGAATTCAAAGCCATAGTCAGATAATTGGGATCTCATCCATAGGATTTGAGCACAACAAGATGACATGGCTATGTATTCAGCCTCTGTAGAGGAAATAGAAGTACTCATTTATTTCCTTGAAGACCAGCTCACAAGCTTATCACCCAAAAACTGAGCACCTCCAGAGGTACTTCGACGAGTATCTTGACATCCTGCATGATCAACATCTGCATAGGCTGTTAGTGACATACCGGTGTCCTTCGGGTACCAAAGTCCCATATTGATGGTTCCTTGGAGATACCGAAAGACCCGTTTAACCGCTTCAATGTGCTTTTTGGTAGGCTTAGCCTGATATCTAGCACACATGCAAACAGCGAACAAAATGTCTGGTCTACTGGCTGTGAGGTACATCAGGGATCCAATCATACTACGATATTTTGTTTGGTCTACCATGATCCCTGAGTGGTCCTCATTCAGTTTAGTACGCTCTATCATGGGAGTGTCAACTGGGTCACTAGAATCAAATTCAAATTTCTTTAAGATCTCATTTGCATATTTAGATTGATTTATAAAAATGCCTCCGGGACTTTGTGATATTTGTAATCCCAAGAAAAATGACATTTGTCCCATCATTGACATTTGAAATTTGGAACCCATTTCATTTGAAAAACGATCACATTCATTGGGGTCAGTCGAGGCAAAGATAATATCATCAACATATATTTGAATATGAATTAAATGTTTGCCTGACTTCCTGGTGAACAATGTCGGATCAACTGCTCCTTTGCTGAATCCAGTAGATAGAAGAAACTTTGATAGCGTATCATACCATGCCCTTGGAGCTTGCTTCAAGTCGTAAAGAGCCTTCTTCAAGTGATAGACATGAGTAGGATGCTCTGGATTCACAAAACCTTCCGGTTGGCTGACGTATACGACTTCTTTAAGATCTCCGTTAAGAAAAGCCGTCTTTACATCCATTTGATAGACAATCATATTCTTACTTGCAGCATTAGCCAGGAAGATTCTGATCGCCTCGATGCGTGCCACAGGAGCAAATGATTCTTCAAAGTCAATACCTTCCTCCTGACGGTATCCTTTTGCAACCAATCTAGCCTTGTTCTTTAATACATCGCCATGCTCATCAAGCTTCACTTTGAAGATCCACTTTAGAGCAATGATCATAGCATAATCTGGAGCAGGTACTAATTCCCATACATCAAGTCGATCAAACTCATGAATTTCTTCTTGCATGGCATTGAACCAGCTGTCTTCATTCATGGCAGTTTTAACATCTTTTGGTTCGACCTTAGAGAGTACGGAGTTGAAGAAGCACCATAAGGCATCGGTTACAAGTTGTTTCCGTGTTGATACTGGACGAGAGGGGTTTCCAATGATGTTGTCCAATGGATGATCATGTGTCCATTTCTTAAGGTGTTCATGTGGTTGTTGTTGAGGAACTGAAGTAGCAGAGTCGATTTCTCCTGATGAAGATGGTTCTGATGATGATTCAGGAGCAAATATGTTTTCAAACGGTGCATCTTCAGGAGTAGCAAAGGGATTTTCTCCATCAAGGGTTCCAGAAACACTTCTATGATGTACACTCGATGATTGATGATTTGTTGATGAGACAGAGTGATCAGCAGCAGGCGCTTCTTGACTTAGCGTCATAGAAACTAAAAGGGTTAGCTTCATTGACAGGGATGGTAGCAGCCTCTGATGATGGGATTGACAGATCATTAGCAGTTGGCTCATAGTGTTCATCAAACATTGGATCAAACAGTTTCTTCAAGTCATCTTCTGAAGGAGGTACATAAGTAGTTGCTGGCGAGGAGTCGTAAACAAGAGTAGAACTGATGGGACTACATGATGATGCGGGTCCAGAACTGGGTTGTCCTGGAGCCATTGGACCGGTCAGCTCATCGAACGTAACGTGTATTGTTTCCATGATATTTCGGGCCATTTTGTTGTAGATTCGGTATCCCTTTTTGTTTGGTGCATATCCTACAAATACTCCAATGTCCGCTTTAGCTTTAAGTTTGCCTAAGTCTTGGCCCTCATTAGTTGGATAACACAATGCACCAAACACCCGAAGGAATGAGAGATTAGGTTTTCTATTGTGGACAAGTTCATATGGAGTTTTTCCATGAGCAATGTGAATTAGGGATCGATTTTGAGTGTAGCATGCAGTGGCAATGGCTTCAGCCCAGAGAAACATTGGAACCTTTGAGTAAATCAGCATTGTTCTTGCGGCTTCCACAAGAGTTCAATTTCGTCTTTCAACTACACCGTTCTGTTGAGGAGTTCGTGGAACACTTCTTTGATGACTGATTCCAACACTTTCATAAAACTCACTAAGTTGTTTATTAACAAACTCAGTTCCATTGCCTGTTCGGATGATTCTGACAGTTTTGTTAAGTCGAACCTGCAGCTGTTTGATAAGTTTATTGATGATACCTGGAGTTTCATCCTTTGTCCTTAAGAACTTAACCCAGGTGAATCGAGAGTAATCATCAACCACAACTAACACATATTTCTTCCCAAAGATATTATGCACTCTCATGGGTCTACATAAATCCATGTGAATTGTATGAAGAACTTCTGTAACTGAGTTTGTAGGCTTGGGTTTGTGGGCATATTTCTTGCTTTTTCCCAATTGGCATGCTGAAATAAGATGATCCTTTTCATACTTTAGTCTAGGTAAACCTACAACTAAGTCCTTTCTGGAGAGATCATTGATGGTGCCGAAGTTCAAGTGATTGAGACGACTATGCCATAACCATGACTTTGTTTTTGAAGCCTTTGACAACAAGCAAATTGGAGATGACTTCATCATATCTTCGATAGAGATGGTGTATAGATTTGAACCACGTGTTCCTCTTAAAAGTTCTTTACCATCAAGTTCTCTAACGAAACAAGTATGTTTTCTGAAGGCCACTTCTAGATCAGAATCACAGAATTGACCGACAGAGAATAAGTTATGACCAAGACCTTCTACGTAATATACCCTGGAGATAACACTATCACCGACAACATAATCTCCATAACCCATAGTTGCACCGAAATGATCGTTCCCGAATCTAAAAGTCCCGATGAATTTGCTCACAAAGTTCATGAGCCGCGACCGGTCTCCAGTCATATGCTTGGAACAGCCTGAGTCCAGGTACCACAGAACGATTTGAACGATCTGCAGTTGAACACAAACAAGAATGGATAACTGGATAATTGGGAACCCCATGCAAGAATGGGTTCCACTTGGTTAGTAACAGTAATTGGAACACCCACATCAGAAGTAGAAACAATGGAATCATCAGAAATGGATGCAGTGCTAATGTCCGTATTTGACCTATTCAAAGTATGTTCACTTCTTAAGGGAATAGTTCTACCAGTAGGCATCCAATTCCTAATGGGCATTGATCTATATAATTTAGGGCACATCTCATTAAGATTGAATTTTCGTCCTGTAGGTATCCACTGATAACCTATGTTGCTAAATTTCCTCCCTGTGGATTTCCAATGTTTCCTACCCTTCTTCCGCCATTGTTTTCTAGCCTTCTTAGCTCGATTTTTTGCATTAACAATCTTAACAGGGTATTTAACAGCATTAGACAAATTATTCACACCACATTCATAATTAGTAACAGAAACAACGCAATCATCATTACATGTTTTGCCAAAAGTAGCAGAATTCACATTAATTACAGTACGCTTAGAGCTAACACTAGAATCAACACGATTCGTTTTATTCAAATTCTCCCTAGGGTGATCTTCTACTTTCTTCCACTGAACATTCCTAGCTTGCAAGGTCCTATCATTCTTGGTATTGCCTGGAGGCTTTGACCCGCTTGCTTTAATGTCACTGATTACTCCTGTAGAGGGAATTATGGGAACATTAGTTGGTTGAGCTACTTTTTGCATTCCTGAACTAGATGTGCAAGGATCTGAACTACTAGAAGGCACCTTAGAATTCACTTTCATATTACTGGGCATAGAGTGGTTTGTATGCTTGGCACTAGGCATAGAACAAGGCATCACAGCTTTACCTTTCGCACTTAAGGATCTAGGACATGTTGCAATTAAACATTCTAGCAGCTTCTGAGATCGTTTGGCCTGAATGCAAGCAAACCTAATTTCTCTATCAAGAGGCTTATTAATGAAGTCCTCTTCCACAATCTCACGGAGACATTCTAGACTATCCTTAAGGTGAGCACAATAGTTATGAAACACAAGTTCATTGTTCCTAAGATGAGGAGGAATGTATTTAAAAGTCACAGTATATTTGCAGTCTGAGGATAACTTTGATGCAACATTCTCATTGAAGACAAGTGGCCGTTTCCCTTTTTCTTGACTCCTCAGATTCTCAATTTCTTTTTGTAAAGAAGTTATTTTATTGTTGTTTTTGTCACGAGTGACTTTCATTGAATCATATAACTCTTTAAAGTGTCGTTTAACTTTTTCATTTTCTTCTAGAAAACTCTCATTTTCCTTTTGTAAAGCATTAACCAAGTTTTGAAGATGAAAAGTTTGAGAATACTGAGAATCTAAAGGAGGAGGCATATGGGAGCCAGTAACATTGTTCTTTTTACCCTTTAATTGAGAAATTTGGGCTTTCAACTTTCTGATCGTGTTACAATGAGCTTGAATCTGTTCGTCACGTTTGTTTATCTGAAAAACTGCATCAAACTCTGGAACATCTGAGGATGTCTTGATATTTGAGGTTTTGACATTTTCTTTAAGATGTTAATATTTTAGTTGCAAATCAAAATGTTCAACTTCTAGTTTAGAAAGATGTTTTACCAAATTATCGTGATCATCCTGATCAATTTTCTCATTCAGTTCTGAGTTTTTGTTTTCAAGCTCAATGACACGATCATGGGAAACTTTCAATGCAATCGATAATTCATGAAATCGAGAAGCAGTAATAGAGTGCTTAGTAACAGTATAAAACACATCTTGAGCAACACAACTCGAAATCAAATTCTCATTTAAGATATGCAAGTTTTTCCTTTCAACTTCATTATATTTGAGTTCCTGTTCATAATCATTGACCTCAACAATCATAGCATCAAATTCCTTTTCCATTTCCTTAATATATGAATTTATTCCCTTTTGAAGACTTTCAAATTGACCTTTTAATTGATTGAAGAAAGGCATGACCTCAGTTAAATAACATTCTTTTGTTTGCTCAAAACCCCTTTCCCCCTCAGTTATCCCTGTAGGTGTGATTCTCTTCTTACAAGTTTTCTCAAAATCAATAAACAGCTGATAAACAACATACAGGCTGATTAAGGTCTTGCTATTAGTAGTAATAGATCTAGGGACTAGATGCATTGGTGTATTTGGAGGATACATAGTAGCTGCAGGCATTTTCCTAAGGGGAGTGTTTGTTTCAACAAGTACATTAACTTTTAGCTTATCCATATCTTTCTTCCAAAAAATCTGTTCTGGGGTTAATTGAGTTTGAGGCTTAAACATGTTCAAGGATATCCAATTTTCCTTAGTGTAATCATGAGGTTTGATCGTTATATTATTCTTTTTACACTCAGGATCTTCTAGCTTCTTATTCATTTTCTCCCTAGTGACTTCATCTGATTTCTTATCTGCCTCAGTGCACTCAGCGCAACTAGGTTTCTGTCTAGGCTTAAGGATTTCATTACCATCATAAATTACACTTTGAGCAGCTTTTGCTTTCTTACCATACTCAGGGTTGGATTCCTTTATAATGGGGGTACTGTGCTTATCGCTTAAGACTCTATGCTTAGTGATCATGTGAGCAGTCTGAATGGTGTTCCCTTGTACGTACAACTTATTTTCAAGCTTGTTTTTCAAGGTTTTTAGATTAGAAAAATCATTCAAAAGTTTTGATTCCTTAGCACTGAATTCTTGCTTAAGCATTTTAACATTTTCTTGAAGTTCTTGTTTTTGCTTAGCAGTTTTAGAAAGCTTTTCTTGTAAGGAGTTTAACTCTTGTTTTAATACTTCTTCTCTAAACTCACTTTTTCTAATAGTTGTACGCATTTGGTCATCCATTTCCTGCTCACGGGTGGTTAACTCAAACTTAGCAAGTTGTTCATAAATAGCTACTTGTTCTTTATAGGCATTCAGTTCAGAGATAACAGAATCATCAGGGGCACAGGCAGTGTATTCATCAAAAGCATAGTCATCATTGACTGCAGAAGATGCATTACTTGGTACAATCTCACTTTCACTTTGCTTCACATATTTATCATATGGGACAATATTGCTATTACCCTTATCATCAATATCTGATTCATAAGTTTCAAGAGATTGTACTTTGTTATGCATCTTTTGCTCATCAACATCATCATATAGTTTTAATACCTCTGAAATGATTGATTCTTTGGATGGACCAGCTTGCTGTGATGATGAGACCTTTGGAGAGACCATTGGAGAAATGCTTGCCATGAAGATTGTCTGTGCAGTAGGTTCATCATCGACGTCAGAGTCGTATGCATCACAGTCTGCAACTTGAAAGGCATTCTGATGATTATGACCTATCTCCTGAGAAGTGCAGTTCCGTGCTATGTGTCCATCACCACCACACTTGTAGCACTTAATTGGCATTGCTTGTCCCTAATTACCATTCCTTCCTCTATTCTGATTTGCCACATACCCTCCTCCTACTCCACCTCTTCTTTGTTCATATTGTCTTCCTTGAGCTGGTTGCACCGTAACCTTTCCATCTCTGACCAAAGCATGATTGTGTAGATTGGATGCAGTCCTAATTTCATTGTTAGTGTGAAGACGGTTAGTATGTGGAGTGAAGGTTAAGTTTTGTTTAACCATAAGAGCCAGTTGATTGATAAAGTGTTCCATGACTGCATTGGCATCAGGTTGCTTGAAACTTGGATCGGGAATGAGTTTGTGATTTCCGTTACCCGTGGGTATGACTTGAGAAGCTTTGGTGGTAATTCCAACATTGGTGTAGAAAGCTGTAGAGTCATTTGATGAACTTGTTTCACCCTGGTTGGTTTTGAACTGTTCAAGAATCCTTTTTTAAACATAGCATGTCTCTCATTCTGAAGAAGGAATACATAAAGTTGCTCATAGTTGGTGTTCTTCAATCCTTTGGTTAGCTTCACAGAGGTGACAAACTTATGCCATTCGGGATTCATGTTGTTCACAAACTTTGAATTCAGTTGAATGTTTGGCATGGTCATTTTGATGTTCCTCATATCATTCACAAGCTTATGGAATCTCACGTAGTACTCATAGACACTCTCATCTGGTTTCATCTTGAAATGCTCAAACTCATCATACAGTTGTGATTCTCTGTCTTCCTTGGTTAATTCAGAACCTGAGAGAAGCATCTTGACATTATCCCAAACTGCCTTGGCTTCAGTGTTGTGATTGATAAGCTTGTAGATATCTTTTGGAAGACCCTGAAGTATAATGTTTGAAGCTCTGATATCAGCATCGAATCTCTTTTTCTCCTTATCATTGAGCTCATCATACGTCTTTGGTCTGTCTAATCCATAGATCATTGTTCCATCTGCAGCAGTATCAATTAAGTCTCTTGTAGTCTCAACCTGATAAGGTCCTTCATCAATGGATTTGAGAATGTTGACCCCATTTTCCTTTCCAAGACAGTATAATCGGATTCGTTGAGCCCATGAGTCATAATAAGTTCAGTCAAGCATAGGTGGACGAGTATCTGATCCAGCTGCTTGAACGTCCTCAGCTACAGAAGAAACGATAGTAGGTACGATGTTTGACATGATTACACGTTCTACGGGATTTTACTATTCTTTGATTAAACTGGGAAATTGATTCTTTCACGGGATTTTACTAAACCAAAAGAACAACCGTAAAGAATGTAGCACGAAGAAGTAACAAGTCTCAATAGACAAGTAGCTAAATAATCAACTCGCTTAGCAACCAACTCGCTTAAAGAAGCAAGTCGCTTAAAGAACCAACTCGCTTAATAGCCAAGTCGCATATAGAGACAACTCGCTTAATAGCCAAGTCGCAAACATAGACAACTCGCTTAACCACCAAGTTGCTTAAACTAACTCGCTAGCTGTACAACTCGCTTAATAGCCAAGTCGCTTTAGAACTCAAGTCGCTTAAAGAAACAACTCGCTTAGAACCCAAGTCGCTTAAAGAAACAACTCACTTAGAATCCAAGTCGCATATACCAACTCGCTTCCAATAACAAAGCAACTCGCTTCGAAGAAATAAAACTCCGAGACTCAACTCGCTTAGTACAACTTTCACAAATAACCACTTTATCAATAAAAAACAACCAAACCACAATGATTTAAGCCTTCCAATTCAAAACATAAACACATATGATGATCCTAAACACAAAAGTACAAGCAAAATTCAAACTTAACCACTAGAATTTGTCCAAATGATTCAAACTCTCCTAAACACTTAAAACCCCAAAAACCTTATGAAATCCACCAAAACAAAGAGCATGAAAGATGAGTGATCAAACCATGGCTCTTTATACCAATTGAAAGATATAGGATTTCACAAACACACTAAACCATAATCACATGGGGCGTTCTATATGTTTAGAGAGAGAAAGTTCTAGAGAGAGAAAGGGAAGAGAGTTGGGAACTATGTGAAACAAAGAAAAATAGTATTGAAGCTCCAACCCTCTACCTTGGGAGGTAGAGGGTATTTATAGTGTCATACAAATAAACGCCACCTACGGGCTGTGGATCAGACATACAGTGGGTAAAGACCCGTCTGTCCTCCACGGTGTTACTTAACATACTACTTACTAACATAACTTGACTACGACTACGAGCTTTCTATCGAATACATATACTTGAGGTGACCGACTCTTTAACGAATAAATTTTCTAATTCCTAACAGATTCGGTTTGGTGATGTTTTGATGTGTCTTTGATGATGGTTGATGTTGCTATTGAATATGTTGTTAAAAGCATTTAAAAAAAATCACTTGCTGGTTTTATGATTGTGGTCAAAACAGTTTTTTGTTACAATATTACATGTCTTTAAACCAGTCTTCTGCTGCTGATGAATGGTCATCTTATGTGCTATCTATTTGGCCATAAATTCGTGGTTTTAAGCTGTTTGATCATAAAATGAATGGTCATCTATTTGGTGATTTTATGTGCTATATGTTTGGTCATAAACTCGTGGATGCGACATGGCAGATTCTTGAATGCGAGTTGTCAATAAATGTCCAGAGTCAATGGTCCCTATGCGAGTTGCAGCTTGCTTTTGAGCGAGTTGTTTCAGCTGCGAGTTGGGTTAACTGAAATGCGAGTTGACTGTTTTTTTATCAAAGCGAGTTGACAGTTTTGAATGTCCTGATTCAATGTATTCTTGGATGCGATTTGCTGTCATAATGTCCAGATACAATGAACATAAAGCGAGTTGTCAAAATTTTCAAAAGATGCGAGTTGAGCATACGCTTTTTGACTATTGAGTCATAAGCGAGTTGGTAACCTGACTAACTTATGCGACTTGTTGACCACAACAATACCAAATACAAACTCATGACTTCAGGATTAACCATCATCAGTCCATTGTCAATACTGCTATTGAAAACAAAAAGACTCTTAGCTGAAAAATCAAACCCAACACATATTATCCAACTCCATCAACATATCCCAAACCTAACTCATCCTCCAACTCACAATCTACATCTAAACATGATTCAAACTTTAAAAAGAGTAAATTAAAAACGATCTCAGTTTTTTTTCTTTCGTGGTATACAAAGATGCATCAAGACTATTTTAGGTCTAACGAAAGAAGGATACCATCATCGATCTCTTTCAAAGCATAGGCTTCTTTTCATGTTCGAATTTATAAAGATTAAGATATAACAAGAGTGTTACCCTCATTCTTTGATTCGTTCATTACAACAACTAATTACAATCGAATACAAACCTACCCGAGACCATCTTTCAGATCTCGATGACGAGTTCTTGATGAGCAGAAAATATACCATCCCTATGGCAAATCTGACTCCTATTCTCATAGCCATCCCTGTGGCGAGACTTATGTATTCTTATTGTTAAGATGGGGTTATACAAGATTGATTTATGTTTGTGATAACATGGGTGATTGATGAGTTTTTTGGTGAACATTTGATGCGTTATATGAGAGGTGTGAAGTATTTTTTTCTGCGATGTGAAGAGATAAGATTTGTGGGTGGCGATTTGTTAGAGAGAGTGATTTAGGGTTGATGTGAGTTTGTAAGGTTTATGAAAAGAGATTAGTTGTTTGATAAGATCTGAGTTTTGAGAGATATTAGGAGTGGAGGAATGCATTTTTCTGTGTTGGTAGGCGTTTTTTTTCACAATGTGTTACTTAGGTTTAGGGTTAACTGCTATTTATGTTATACCGGGTATTTACATTGTGGTTGGATCGAGGCTTTTGGATCGGGTTGTCTTAATTGGTATGCGGGTTTTTTTTATCTGGATTAGGGGATGAATAATCTCGTGGGCCATTGAAATCACATACTATACTTGGGCCAACATAATGTAGTTGGGGTATAATGTATTTCAAGTGAGTGACGATCTCGGTATTTTATCACAATATCAATTTGTCTCTCACAACATAATATGTATGAAATCACGTGATATATTATCTTATACATTGGACCAATTTTGAGTATAAAGATTTAAATTGGAATGGATTGTGTCGTCATGTGCAAATTTGAATGGGATTGGGTGATTATGTAGATCGGGTTTAATGATTTGTTTTTGGATCTTGCTTGTTTATGACACGGATATGGATCGGGTCTCAAGTGGTATTTTATTCATGGACCGATTATATTTATTTGGAGATGTGAGCTTTAATTTGGGATGATTAATTAGTCTTATGCATCGAATGTTCTTGGGCTGCGATTTGTAAGTCAATGATGAGATTCAATGGATTATGTGGATTGGTGCTTTAGTGTACACATTTTCACGGAGAATATTTTGTCACGGTTTGAATTGTTATTTGAACAAGGGTGACTATGGGGTTGTTTGTATGGTATTTCTTACTTGGGTTTGAAGTGAAGTTTTCCGGGCGCGTTTACTTATTTCGTCTTCTTTCTTTCTACCCTTCCACGAAGATGACTTGTTTGGGCATTTATAGAGTGTGATAAAGACTTGGCTGTTTAGTTACTTTTGTGATTCTTTCTCGCTTAACCCACAATGTAACTATCACTTTGGTGTCTCACGCAGTTGATGATATGTCAAGAGGTTTTGTACATTGGGTACACCGTTTCTTTTTCACAAGGATTAGTACAAGCTTAAGTATCAAATCTGGGGAATTCTACTTCATGTTCAAGTTTGGTATATCGGATTTACTTCACCAAATGGTCACAGCAATTGCCGACAGAATTCGTGAATGATGTGTTTATCAAAGGGTTTGTTGGATGAGATGTGATCAGCAATTCTCATGGAATATTCTTTGCTACAAAATGTCAATGATACTTCACAGTCTAAGCAAAATTTTTCAAGAATCTTCAACGTCAATCATGACTTTTCAAGATATTTGCTTATGACAAGAACTTTTCGTGCAAATGGTCGTACACGTTATGATGCTTCCGAAAGTTCGAAACCATCATGGGGGAGAAACGTGTGCTTTGATGTTTTACGGTCAACCTCAGGGGGAAGTAGTATATACTACTCGACTTAGTATGGTTTGTGAAGTTGTCTACAAATGAGTAAAGAATTGTTGATGATGTTGTTGATTTTGGAGAATGAACCACTAATGAACCGTTTCATGTTCCCCTAAAAACAGATATTCACCGAAACCAAAGTTGTCATAACACGTTCAAAGCAACATTATTTACGGTTTAGTCTTGATTTTGTAAAATCCCGCGAAAGAAACTATTTCTCGGTTTAAATCATAGACTTGTAAAATCCCGTGAAAATGGAAACATCCTGATAATAGTGAAGTGCATCTCCGGATCTATCTTACAGTTTATTCTTGGTTTCATAAAATCCCGCGAAAGAAACTATTTCTCGGTTTAAACCATAAAATTGTAAAATCACGTAATGATGAAATCATCCTGGAGAAAGGAAAGTGTATTTCGGGATTTTATCTGATACTGATGTTACGGTTTCTACTTCGAAGAAGGGATAAAAGGGTGTACTTCATGAATTGGGTGTTTGTTTTGGATTCTCTTCATGACGGTTTGGTTACTTCAAATTTTTACGGGATTATGCACTTTAACCATGGTCGGGATGAAACCATTATCATAGTTCACTTAAAACATCAAAGGAGGCTAGATTTAAACTTTTAACCAGAAGATGTGACAACGGCGTTAATTCATATTATTTGTTTGAGGTTGAAGTGAAATATCACGGGCAAGTGTACTTAGTATCTGAAGGTATCAGGGATGGTTGGATGAAGATTCTTCAAGATCCTTGTTCGAGCTTATTATCAAAAACGAAGACTTGGAAATCTAGTTATTGTTGGGTGAATTTTTCCTTTTCTTTTACCACTTGGGGGAATTGGGCTCTTACCACCTCAAAATAACTATCACTTTAAGGAGTTACGTTGTAGTGCTCAGTGTCACATTCAATTGTGGATTTTTAAGAGGTGATGTACGTCTTATATTTGATGGTTGGTTGGATGAAGAGTATAGAGTACTTAGAGATTCAATGGAGGATGAAGTCTCGGAACTGCTCTTTGTTACATATGTGCAAGTTTAAGTCACGAGTTCGGGTTAGTTTACTTCAGGATCAAATTCATCATATTGGATTTTCTCCATCAGCTGTCACGACAAAGAGCCTACTAAATGATAATGGGGTTGATTACAAGTTTTTCCAAGAGAGATGAAAAGAGAGAGATTATGACGTTTGAACACAACAGTTCAAGCCTCGTACTCTAAAGAAAAGAAAAGTGTACGTCTCAGTGCGCTTTATTTTTCGAAGAAGAGAAATCTTCTTATGACATTTGAACACAACAGTTCAAGCCTCGTACCTCAACAAAAAGAAAAGTGTACGTCTCAGTGCGCTTTATCTTCTGAAGAAGAGAAATCTTCTTATTAATGACCATTCTCATCAACATGCTTCATGGTTTTTCCAAGCGCTTTCAGTTATCAATTGAACCGGACTACCTATGATTGTTCTCTTATTCCACTTGCTCGATTATAATGGCTATGCAATTTTTGCGGGGGAGAAGTGTGAAGAGACTACATTTTAAAGATATTCACTTGTTTAATCAAGAATGGCATCTTCGTATGCAATTCTTGAGGGGGAGAAGAAGTGTGATAATTCTGGATGGTTGATTGACATATGAGAATATATGGTCATACGGCTCCTAACTCATGTAAGAACCGAGCTTCTTCTTATCGGGTCATCTTTACATGGAGTTTCTTCTATGAGCCGTTGGTTGACATCTTCTCACGGACTGATGAGTTTAACGACAAAATGCTTCCAGTTGCGGGGCTGATTTCCTTGATGAACATCTTTTTGTTCTTGTTTGATTGGGAGGGATTTGATTTAAGGGTATTTGCTATATACAAGTTAACGGGAATGCATGTGGTGAGAAGAAGATGTTAACTTTCTGATCCCCAATTGGAGAATCTTGAAGAAGGTCGAGTCTACAGCCGGTTCTACATTTTCTGCTACATGTTAGAAGACTAAAGACAAGTTGCATTTAACGATCTAAAGACATCTACTTAATTCATGCATTCATCATAAAGATTGTCGGTTTAGGGGAGAGCACTAATTGGGGGAGAGTGAAAAGCCAAAGTTAATCCCCAATTAGACTTGCTCATATTCTTCAGCAAGTTGATTCTCACAAGAGTTCAAGTGTTCTTCTCAACAGATTTCTAGTATACGGGCTTATTATGTGTTGCTGATTCTGAAGCATCAAAACCAGCAAGGGGGAAAGAGACACGCATCTAAACGCGAGTAAACATTGATGAACTTAATACTTCTAAGTGATTGAAGATATCTCGGGAAGACTAATGTCATTACCGCAGAGAAACTCAAGGTTAGACTCATGGCTTCTAGTGTTCTAATTCCAACTATGTGGGGGAAGAGATTGAAGAGTTAGTTTCTGGGGATAAAAGAGGTACACAAGTATGACATATTCAGGGGAGATAAATGTGTAACATGAGGGAGGTGTTATCAGTTATTCTCTCTTTGGGAATGTGTGTACTTCGGGTTCTTGAGCTTCATACATGATCATCAGGGAAGAAAAATGTGAACATGGGGAGGTGTTTTCATTCCCCTCATGATGTGTATTTGGGAGAGCTCTTGGGTATTGGTGTACTTCGGGTTCTTGAGCTTCATACACGATCATCAGGGAAGAAAAATGTGAACATGGGGAGGTGTTTTCATTCCCCTCATGATGTGTATTCTGGAGAGTTCTTGAGCATTATACAAAGAGACTGGCTGCATCAATTCAACTACTTGGGGGAATTGTTCTCTTGACACCTTTTGGAATGGATCACTTCAGACTTCAGTGGAAAAAGAATTTGAGAAGACTGTTTTATGTGTGGGATGATACGTTGCTGTTCTTTTGGATGATATAACCCCGAACGAAGAATCACAAATATCAGAATCACAAAGATCATTCTTAAAAGGAGCAGCAAGATCGATGATAATGGTGTGCTTCCTTGTGCACCTGGCTAAAGCAAGCTTGAAATAGAGCTTCGAATCTGCTCAACATAAGGATTTTCGGTTTGGGGGGAAGCTGCCAAAGTCTCTCTTTATCAAAGGCTCGGGTTCTATCTTCTATTCTAGAGCCTCGGAAGCTTTGGTGGTGGAAGTTTAAGAGATGACGAATTCTATCTTCTACGATGTGTTGTTCGATATCCTTATATCGGTACTCGTATCATCATCCTCTTAAAATATATCATCTACTTTTTCTATCTGTAAATATTTATCAAAAACGAAATACAAAAATATAAAACCAACAAAATCATAATAGAAAAATATAAAATCAACAAAAACCCATAAAAATCAAAAAAAATTGAAAAAGACCAAAAATATTGCTTTTATCAAGACATGTCTTCTCGTATCGATAACATCTGCGGTCTTAGAAATGTCATTCAACAATGGCACGGGACCATAGATGAAGTTCGAGCAGAAGGTGTAAATATTTCTTTTTCAAAACATGTCACAAATCAAATGGCTTGCAGTTACTTCTGACTATAACCCGCGCTAAAACCATGGCTTGCTATTATTTCAGATAGCAACCCGTTTTTCAAAAAAGGAAAGTGCTACGCTTAAACGATTTTCTCAAAATTCGTGCACTCATCCTAAAAACAAAATGAGGAAAGTATGTCAAAGGACTGCTGTTCCTACTCAAATATTTTTCCTTCTAAAATTCTTCAGAAAAATATTTGTTTTAACAAAATAGTGGAAAACAAGTTGCTTGTAAATCAATCAGATTCAGAGTTTTCATAAAAATTGAAAACTCAATCAATGACTTCAGCGCTTTTAAACTTTTAAGAAAATAAGTCATTGATTGAGGGGGAGAATGTTTTCAAATCTATTTCATCTAAACGAGCTTATCTAATTATCCTATATACTTAAATGTAAAACATGTTAACCTACGTTGAAGGACTAGGTGCCTAGGATATGATTGTTAGGATTAGATGATTAGAGTTTGATTAACACATTATTCCCATGCTTTATATGATTTGATTGATATGTTGAATTGACTTTTATTAGTCGATTGCTGTTTGGGTGTTGTCGACCACCGTATATCTGTTTGTGTTGACTAACGTATGCAGGTATATTGGTATATAAGAATGTTCCCGATCCGTATCCCATAATTGAAGATGATTGGATGCCGAAAGGAAAGGGTAACTATATCTTAGGTTGACAAATGAAGAAACGAAGCTTAATTTGACCTCTATGGAGAGTTGGCATGAAAAAATGCAACGTAAGAGGTCTCATTGCATCATCAGATGGTTTTATTCATATCAAATGAAGAAACGGAGCTTAATTTAACCTCTATGGAGAGTTGGCATAAAAACATGCAACGTAAGAGGTCTCACTGCTTCAGCAGATGGTTTTCTTCCAGCCTTACAACAACAACAGAAGCAGCTTCTACACCACCTAACATATCTTTGTACAGAACAAGTATTGGATGATAACATTTTTAAAACATTCTTCATAACTCTACACGCGTCGTTCGGGGTCAAAGGAACTTCCTTTTCGTCGAACAAGTTTTTCAACACCCTAGGCAGTAAACCTAATCGTTGTAGTGTAGTATTAGGGTAAGCCACGGGAATTGAATATCGTTCTCTAGGGGAATAGAAATGCTAGTGAAAAGTTACTACGCTAAGGTTGGGGTTGAGGAAGATTATTTTTTATCTTTTTATGTTTTTTTAGGAAATGGAAAGGTACGAATCTCGGGGTTTGGATTTGGGGGTTTGGTATTTCTACCGATTACTTCTACTTATCTAATTATCTAAACTAAGGTGTATGTAGTCTATGTCTATTGTTGTGTGCTCGTATGATAGTTAAAAATGTATTTGCTTAGGCTTTATTACTCCCTAGTTATCTCCTATTGGTGTTTGAATTGTAATGTCCTTATTCTTAATTGTGTTGTGTCTCTAAGGTCGTAGGGTATGCATTTATCCCTAACTCTTTGAAGCTACCAAAGGTTAATGACTACAAAATCTCTAGGATTCATAAAATTTAACTCTAAGGTATTCTTTGAATGACTTGTCTACAATTACTCTAGGCGATTATAAGCTAAGGTTCATCAAAGATCAATCAAGCATTACAAACACAACGAATGACCTATCACAATACTAGGTCAATCACAATTAAGATAAGAGACAACCAATCAATATTCAATAACTAAGTTTCATATTACCAAAGCAAACACACAAGTAAATTATCCGGGCATGGGGAACATGCAAGCATACACACAATCAAAGGAATACATAATTAAATTAATGAAGTAAAACACTTATCTTGATGTAAGATAGGGTATGGAATCCTAAAATATTGTACAAGACAACCTTGGTTAGGTTTAGGTTTTTACTCCAAAAGACTACCCACTGAAAACTAAAAAATTCGGATTCTATATATAAGATTACAAATGCGACGGCGTCACCCTTTAATTTGTGACGCCGCCGGGTCGCCGTTATTAGGGTTTCGTCTTTGCCACCTTATCATTATGACGGCGTCACCTTATGTCCGTGACGTCGTCGCCTTGAGTCTCTGACGCCGTCTGGATCAAATCTAGGTCGTCTGAGCTGCGACGCCCTACTCTTTTAAAACCTGATGTCGTCACTTGAAAATAAGCAATTTGGCTACTGTATCGTTACAAAACATCTTCCGACGGCGTCACAGGTATAACCTGACGCCGTCCCCTTCAGTTCCAGCAGCCTGAGTGTCTCGATTCTTGACTTTGGCCATTTTCTTCGTATATTCATGCCTTTTCGTCCGAATAAGTGTCATTCCAGCAATTTGCCTTCAAGATACCTAAAAAGTGAAAAGGAACGATATTAAGTAATAACGGATACAAAAGTGATCAAATAAAGGCTTAAACGACCCCTCAAAAAGGTACATTTTAAAACCTTATCAATTCTGAAAATACTGTTTTGAAAATGGAAAATATTAGTTTTGAAAATAAATCAGACTTAATTTGTAAAAATCACCGGACTTCGTTTTGAAACATAAGTCACTCAATCAATGACTACGGTCATTGATTGAGGGGGAGAGTGATTTCAAATAAAATATTTTCAAACGATATCTCTTCATAAAAGTCCGTTTGTACAATATTATGTGGTGATCTAAAGATTTAATGTTATGTCATGGTATGATTTTCTTTAAAACTCAAAGATCTTTCAAAATGAAATCTTTTATGTTCTTGTTTGATTGTGAAATTGTTTTATTTTACTAAAAGATCTCTTAAAAACGATCATACCTGACACTAACAATCTTTAATGTCTATATTTGGTCCTCATCAGTTAATTTCAAAATTAAATCATGCCACGTCTTTCCCCAAAATTTTCTAAATGATTTAAATCAATCGGGATCCAAAATCTCAATTGGTTTGAAATTTTTGATTAGGGGAGAGATCGTGATTTAAATCTCAAATCGATTTTAAAGGGTGATTGTTTCAAAAGCACTCATTCCTTCATGTGCCAAACGATTTCAAATACATAATGCACATGATAGAGGGGGAGCCTTTAACCAAAAACCAGAAGAGTATTTAAACAAGGCCACATATTCTCCCATGTTTTCCAAACCTTATTAAATCATTTGGGATCCAAAATCTCAAAGGGTTTGATATTTTTGATCGGGGGAGAATTTGTGATTTAATATGAAATTTGATAAAAGATGATCGTTTTGATTCAATGTGCAAGTTCTCTCTAATATGTGCTAAACTCTTTCGTATATCGATGCACGAATTGAGGGGGAGCGAATGGTTTCTATTGGCAATCGTGAAAAGTACTTCAAAAAACTCTTTCCTCTATGTGATAAAATAATTTCAAATATTGTTGGGAATTACGGTAAACTACTGGATCTGCTGAAGTATCTGCCGAAGAGTTTCTGCTGAAGAAGAATGGATTCTGCTGAAGTTATACTTCAGCTGAAGTGATAAAGCAGAAATCGTGATTCTGCTGAAAGTGCGAATCCACGTAGGAGAGATAAGCGCCGTATGTAGGAAAAGTCAGCGCCGTATGAAAGATAGGTTGGCGCCGTATTATGTAGTGTTTAATCAGAATGTGTTTGGAACAAAACATGATGATTAGTAAAACAATATGATTAGTTGCATGCTTGTCTAGGTACATGAGTTGTCTATGTTTGTATTAGGAGCATACGTTGTAAATGCTCGTGAGTCATTAGGGTTTCTTGTCTATAAAAGGAATCATAATGGTTTGTATTAGATAAGTTTTTCTAAGTCTTTCAAGTCTTGTAAAATATCCGAAACATAGAGTTTCAATAATCAAAAGATCCATAGAGGATCTAAGAGTTCTTAGTTATTATAACTTGTATTTTCATTCCGCTAAAGAATACGAGTTGTAGAGATCTTCTATTAGTTTGCTTGTGATTACATAGGCAACACTAACGATCTCCGAGTGCTTAAGATCTATCAAGGTCTTTGTGTTTTCTACAAGTGGTATCAGAGCCTCGGGAAAGTCTCTACGATACTAAGAACCAGTCTCACCCCCATACAACCAAACATACCCTCACCATGCCTGGATTTGATAATGAAACTGAAATCACCAACACAAACAACACCAACACCACTTCCATGCAACAGCTTAGTCTTTCAAACAGTAATGGTAAATTTCCTTATTTAAAAATGGAAGAGTATGATCTTTGGACTATGAAGATGGAAAACTGGATTTCCAATATTGATTGGAATCTGTGGGAGGTAGTGAAGAAAGGAAACAGTCTAAAGAAAATGATTCCAGACAGGGATGGGAAGTTTATCATGGCTCCTCCCAAAACTGCTAAAGAGGTGTTGGCTATGCAGAGAGAGCACAAAGTAAAAACTATTCTGCTTCAAGCCATTCCTGAAGATCACCTGTGTGATTTTCACCATATGGATGATGCAAAGGACATATGGATGGCTCTCAAAGCAAGGTTCGGTGGAAATGAAGAATCGAAGAGAATGAGGAAGTCCATGCTGAGACAACAATTTCAAGACTTTAATATCTCCGAAGAAGAAGGTATCCACAAGGGATACGACAGGTTCCATAGGATTCTGAGTCAGCTAAACCAGCTGAATGCAAAACCTGATAATGATGATTGCAATTCAAAGTTCCTACGATCCTTGCCTCCATCATGGTTACATGTAAGTATAGCCCTCAAGGCTAAAGGTGGGTTGGACATGCTCACCTTTGATGAGCTGTACAACAGACTCAGAACTCTTGAACCTGATGTCAGAACTCCCTACCGTACATCTTCTTCTGGCCATGCAGCTTTTGTTGGGACATCTCACTCCAACATGATGGTACATGCTCCTAGTTCAAACTACTTTCCATCATCATCTTGCACTCCCACTCCACCACATAACACTCGTCCCACTCCACCATGTTCTCAAACTAAGACTAGTAGTGTGATGGAGGATGTTCTTCATTCATTTGTTGCTGATTATGATACTCAGCAGTATCTTGCATATAAAGACTTTGATCAGTTGGACCCACTTGAAATGGAGGAGATGAAACTGAAAATGCAGGTGGCATTGCTGTCAGTGGATATCAAAAGGTTTGAAGAGAAGTCTGGAAGGAAGTTTGCTTTCAAGGGACAGGAACCAGCTCGATTTGACAGGAGAAAATTCAAGTGTTTCACTTGCCACCAGATGGGGCATTTCTCAAGGGAATGCAAAGACAGGAAGAGTGGAGATGGAGCTAACTACATTTCCTATCAGCAGAAACAGCAGGAAGCTGGAGCTTCAGCAGCTCTTCTCACCATGGATGAACAGGTCAACTGGACTGCACATGAACCTGTGAATGAGGAAGCTCATGATACTGATAAGCTTGGATTGCTGGCAAGGTGCACTTCGGATGAAAGGCATGATCAGTTTGCCTTGATGGGACTATCTCAGGTACACAACTGTATATTTGGTTGTAGTCTAAGATACAACGAACTTAAAGAAGAGTATGATGCTATGAAACCTAAATTCGATGAATGCTATGTTGAAAATGAAGCTCATAAACTAGCATTAAAAATAGTAGAAAGACAAAAGGTATGGTTTCAAAAGAATCAAATAGCTTATGAAGAAAAGATAAAGGTGTTACAGTTTGATCTAGAAGTTGCAAATAATTACTTAAAACTGTCTGAGAAAGCAAAGGCTGAAGCTGTGTCTGAAAACCTAGAGCTCAAAGAAAAACTAGCTGAGGAAATAGCTAGGCATAAGGAATGGTTAATTTCAGGTGATAATCTGGCTAGAGAAATCTATAACAGTCAATCAGTAACCTCTGGCTTAGGATTAGGCTTTCAAAAGTATGTAGGATTGGAAGCTAGGAATGATAGTCGTAAATCAACACCAGCAAAGTTAGCTAACTTTGTAAAAGAAGGTGAAATGCATGCTGTCCCTGGACCTATTAGAGGTGAATTTATGCCCGTTGACCTATCCATCACTGTTGACTTTGATGGATCACATCATCTATATGGCAAAAAGTCAAAAGACTTGCCAGACCCTGATACCTCATCTAATGACTTTGTCTCTTGCTCTGACAGTGACAATTCATCGGATCAAGGGTCTACTTCCTATGAAAGCTGTGATTCAAATGAGAAGTCTGACCTTCCCAAGCCCTCACCTGAGCCTGCACCCCAGTCTACTTACAAGCCTTCTAGGGAAGCTGCTGAGGAATCAACTTCCAAGACAGTTTCTTCTGAAGATTTATCTTTTAAAGCTTTGCATAATCATTCTGTTAAAAACAATTCCTTGAATGTTTCTGATTTAAGTACTTCTGCATGTAATCAAACATCTCCCTATTTGAATAAATCTTCCAAGAAGAAGACATGTTTTGTGTGTGGAAGTAAATTTCATTTAATTAAGGATTGTGATTTTTATGAGCAAAGATTGGGTGCATGTGCTACTCAGCAGAAACATAAATCAAAGTGGACCAATGTTAATAATATTCTACCTTATGTCCCACAAGCAGCTAATACTGACTCTCATTGGAGAGGTTCAGTTGCCAGACCTTATGTGCAACCAACTAGCCCATACTTTAATCATGGTTATTGGCCTACATATGTTGACTCTATGTATGCTGGGATGGGATATGGGAGGACTGCTGTGAAGCCCTCAGCAGGTTGTTCTTGGACTATCAAGGGACCCAATCATCAATGGAGGACCAAGAACAATGGTGGATCCTCTGGATCTTCATGGCCTAAACCTGTGATCCACAAGGCAGGTTCAAGTCAGTAATGACTTGAACCTTCTTTGGTTACTAACTGTATGTATATATTTTGTTGTTGTTTGTAGGATCATCCCCTTAAGCATAAAGATATTGGTATTGTTGATAGTGGCTGTTCCAGAATCATGTCTGGGAACAGAGATATGATGCACAATTTTGTTCCCATAGAAGGAGGAGGCAATGTGACTTTTGGAGGAAGTGATGGAAGTATCACAGGGAAAGGCACCATAAAGACACCTCATCTGGATTTTGAAAATGTGTACTATGTTAAGGAACTTCAGCATTTCAACTTGTTCTCCGTTTCACAAATTTGTGACACCAAGAACAAAGTACTCTTCTCTGAGAATGAATGTCTTGTGCTGTCTAAAGACTTCAAACTCCCAGAAGATACTTCAATTCTGCTGAAAGTCCCTCGAACTCACAATTTGTACACATTCAACCTTAATGAAGTTCAACCTGCTGGTGACCTCACTAGTTTGGTGGCTAAAGCATCCCTTGATGAGTCTACTAAATGGCATAGGAGGATGGCTCATGTGAATTTCAAGACCATAAACAAACTCTCTAAAATGGGTCTTGTTGAAGGTCTTCCCTCCAAAGTTTTCACCAATGATCATAATTGTGTTGCATGCAACAAAGGAAAACAACACAGAGCCTCCTACAAAGCTATCAATGGTATGAGCATCATTTCTGAACCTCTTCAGTTGCTCCACATGGATCTGTTTGGTCCAACTCAGGTCAGAAGCATTGATCATAAGTACTTCTGTTTGGTTATCACTGATGGCTATAGCAGATTTTGTTGGGTTTTCTTTCTAAGAACCAAAGATGAAACATCTCCAGTGCTGACTGACTTCATCACCCTTGTTGAAAATCAGTTGAACAAAAAGGTTAAGGGAATTCGGTGTAATAATGGGACAAAGTTCAAGAATGCTATTCTTATAGAACTCTGTAGGTCAAAAGGTATAAAAAGGGACTATAGTAATCCAAGAACCCCACAACAAAATGGGGTGGCTGAAAGAAAGAATAGGACCTTAATAGAGGCTGCAAGATCAATGCTTGCTGACTCTAAACTACCCACTATGTTCTGGACTGAAGCTGTTGGCACAGCGTGCTATGTGCTAAACAGGGTCTCCATTACTAGACCTCAACTCAAAACACCATATGAACTTCTCTTTGGGAAGGTTCCTGTCATTCACTACCTAAAACCTTTTGGTTGTCAGGTGACCATTCTAAACACCAGTGATCCGTTGTGAAAGTTTGATGAGAAGGCTGATGATGGTTATATTGTGGGTTATTCAGCTCATAGTAAGGCATACAGGGTGTACAATTTGCAAGCTAAGAAGATAGAGGAGACTTTGAACCTGAGATTTTTGGAAGATAAGCCTAATGTTCAAGGACAGGGTCATACGTGGTCTTTTGACCTTGACTACTTAACTGATTATTTGGGTTACACTAGACATTTGGCTAACCAAAATGCAGGTCCTCAAGAGTCTCCCACTAACAATGCAGGTAGCTTGGATGATGACTCTAAAAATGAGTTTGAAGATGATGAACAACCTATACTTGTGCCTTCTTTCTCCCCTAACAATATTGCAGGTACCACCTCCAAGGATATTGCTGATAAGAGTGATGAAGATGAATCACATTATGCTGAGGACCTTGCTAGGCTTCAGACTCAAGAATTTGCAGCTAAGCTTGAAGCAGAGAAACTGAATGGAGAGGTTGCTAATGAAGGAGTCAGTAGAAACCATGTTTCTGCTGAAGTTGATTCTGTCACACCTACCATCCACAAATCCACTGAAGGCTATGCTGTTTCTTCTCATGTTCCTTCTCAAGTGTCTTCAGACTTTGGAGAACCTTATACACGCTTTCCAAGACCCTCAGATCTTGGAAATCATCAACCCAAAGCTGGCATCTTCACCTCATCCTCTTATGATGCTGAGTTTGAACCAACTATCACTAATCTTGATTCATCCATTGAAGTCAGCCCCACTGCTACTCAGAGGATCAATATTGCTCATCCTCAATCCAATATTATCGGTGATCTTCTGGCACCTGTTAGAACTCGAAGGGTTATAACAAGTCCTCAATTTGGACAGATTGCTTTTCTCTCTTATGTCTCCAACCAGCAAAGAGACAATCACACAGACTTCAAGCATTGTCTGTTTGCTTGTTTTCTTTCTCAAGTGGAACCAACAAGTGTTTCTCAAGCTCTTAACGATTCAAGCTGGCTAGAAGCAATGCAAGAAGAGATGCAACAATTTCACAATCAGCAGGTTTGGATCTTGGTTCCACTCCCTGATAGCAAATATGCCATTGGGACAAAGTGGATTTTGAAGAATAAGAGAGATGCTCGGGGTGTTGTGATCAAAAACAAAGCAAGATTAGTGGCTCAAGGCTCCAGACAAGAGGAGGGGATTGATTATGATGAAGTGTTTGCACCTGTTGCCAGAGTTGAAGCCATTCGAATTTTCTTGGCTTATGCTTCTTACATGGGTTTCATGGTGTATCAGATGGATGTTAAAGGTGCTTTTCTGTATGGTGAGATTGAAGAGGAGGTTTATGTCACTCAACCTAAGGGATTTGAAGACCCAGATCACCCAAATCATGTTTACAAGGTTGTCAAAGCTCTCTATGGCTTACATCAGGCACCTAGAGCTTGGTATGCTAGGCTTTCATCCTTTCTGCTGAAGCATGGCTATAGGAGAGGTGCTATTGATAAAACTCTGTTCCTAAAGAAGAATTACTCAGACATCATTCTTGTGCAAGTTTATGTGGATGACATTATTTTTGGCTCCACAAACGAAGCTTGGTGCAGGGAATTTGAGGAACTAATGAAGGGAGAATTTCAGATGAGTGCTATGGGCGAGCTTACTTTCTTTTTGGGTCTCCAAGTTCAGCTGAAACAAGATGGCATCTTTATCTGTCAAGATAAATATGTGAGGGACATTTTGAAGAAATTTGGTATGGAAGGTGTTAGGACTGCCACAACACCTTATGAAGCTCCAAAGACAAAAGCAAATAATGAACCAGATCTACCTGTGAATGTTCATCTGTACAGGTTCATGATTGGTTCATTGATGTATCTAACAGCTTCAAGACCTGATATTACTTTTGCTGTGAGTGTTTGTTCTCGACATCAAGTCACTCCACTTACTTCCTATCTCAATGATGTCAAGAAGATCTTTAAGTACCTCAAAGGCCAACCTCTTTTAGGCCTTTGGTACCCAAAAGAGTGTCCTTTCAAGTTGGAAGCATATAGTGACAGTGATTATGCTGGTGCCAATATGGATAGAAGATCCACAACTGGAGGCTGCCAATTTCTTGGAAAGAGGTTGATTTCTTGGCAATGCAAGAAACAAACCATTGTGGCTGCCTCAACTACTGAAGCAGAGTATGTTGCTGCTGCAAATTGCTGTGGACAGGTCCTTTGGATTCAAAACCAATGGATGGACTATGGGTACAACTTCATGAACACAACAATTTTTATTGATAATCAAAGTACCATCTGCATAGTCAAAAATCCAGTTTTTCACAGTCGAACAAAACACATTGAAATCAGGCACCACTTTATAAGAGATGCATTTGAAAAACATTTGATAAAAGTGGCTAAAATTCATACTGATGATAATGTGGCAGATTTGTTAACAAAAGCTTTTGATGGACCAAGGTTTCAACACCTTGTGGTCAATATTGGAATGCTAAACCCTTGACTGCAAAGTTTAAGGGGAGGCATAGGCCTCAGGGGAGGCATATGCCTCAGGGGAGGATTTGTGCAAACTCTGCATATTTTTGTGTGTTATTTTGTTTACTAACACTAACTTTCTAATAATTCTTTAGTTTGTTTGTCTTTGTGTTGTTCTTGTGTGTTTTTGTGTCTGTTTTGCAGTTGTCTGGATTGCATTTTGTCTATTTCTTGTCTGAACTGCAGTTTGTCTATTCCATGATCAAGATCAAATTCATCAAGTGTGGTTCATTGGTATATGGTCAAGATAGCTAAAAGATTGTTGCTTGTTTCTTCTGAAATTAAAAGTACTGAAGCAAACAATTTGATTCCACTGAAGAAAAGAAATTGAAGTCAAATTGTTCTTTCATTCATTCAAGAAACAGTTTACAGCTTACAGCTTACAAAAGTCAACCTACTACAAATGCATCTTCAAGATACGAGCTATACACTTACGCTAATCCTAATCTAGTACATATCATCTATTCCAACATCTAAGTGAATGTTGGATATGCATGATCGCTCACATCTTTCACACTAGATGCTGGATATGCGTTCGTGGGTCTTGCATAACCACCCATTCCGTCTATCAAGATGGCTGGATATGCATGACCAATACGACGAAGATGCTAAGGACCAAAATGGAGAGGATGGATTGATGCAAACGTTGATGATGACGATGACCACACATGATGATGGAAAAAAATAACGTCTCCTGTGTGCTTCATCTATGCATTTCAACCAAAATGCAATCCATCCACCCTCCTTAAGCCCTTCTCTTATACGATGTGTGTTGATGCACCAAAAGATGGCGCAGTGAGACCAAGAACCACCTCTCTGTCTTTGGGGAGTGGCGGATTCCTGGCACGAGGCCTTTGTTGAGGCCGAGGTGCTGGAGGTTGGGAGTATGATGTTCCCTCCTTATAGGAGTCATCATAATCATCAGCAGATTCACTTGGATTCACTACACTATCATCTTCTGAAGAAGGGAGAAAGGGTGATTTACTTGGTCGTGGATAGGGTTGAGGAAAGTAATGTAGCCATGGGTTTGATTCACCACTTGATGATGATGAAGAGGATGATGAAGATGATGTTGTGAGATCTATGATCTCAGGTTTGGTATTCATGGTACAATTTGGTTAATTGGGGTTTGTTTTTGAATCTAGGGTTTGTGGTAAATATTTGGGGATCTTTGATGAAGAGATAAGTATGCATTGGGATCATTTTATAGACGGGTTCGAGGTTCAATGAGAATTAATGCGAGTGGGTGGCACAGTAATTCTAGAAACTTACCGAAGATATTCTTATCTTTGATGGTTTCTGCTGAAGTGTATAACTTCAGTAGATTGACCATATGTTTCTGCTGAAGTGTTATTTTGGGTTTGGTCAAAGATGAAATACACGTAAGCGACGGTCAACCAAACGGTCTATTTTCTTTGACTATATTTTGGGCAAAAACTATCACTCCACCATCACTCTCTTCAGAACAAACCAATTCCCTCTCATCCTGCATCCACAAACACTCACCATTACGAGAAACATAACCCTAAAAACTCATATCCCTCATGGCTCTTGAATTTAAAATTGATCACAACAAAGTTGCATTTCTGGGAAAAGGTAAGGGATATGAATTGTACGAATCAATGGTGGAATTCTTGAAAAGGTCCAAGATTTGTTATGCTCTAACACATTCTCCGAATGAGATATATGAATCACTGGTTACTCAGTTTTGGGAATCTGCTGAGAAGAGGAATGAGACAGAGATTAGGGCTGTGATTGATGGAACAGAGCACATAGTGACAGAGGATCTAATAAGGAGGAAGCTTCGCTTGGAAGATGCTGATGGAGAATTTCACTCTAATCAGGAAGAAGTGCTTACTGGGCTAAGAGCAATTGGCTATCGAGGAACAAGGACGGATATGTGGCTGAAGAAGGAACTTTGCCCGAAGTGGAGGTTCCTGGTTCACACGTTGCTTCAATGCATAAGCAACAAGTCAGGAGGATGGGACCAGTTCTCTACCCAACTAGGATGTGGTATTGTGTGTCTTTCCCAAGGGATAACTTTCAATTTTTCTAAGTATATTTTTGAAAACATGGTTGAAAATCTTCAAAGGAAAAAGGCTAAGTTTTTAATGTACCCAAGGTTTCTGCAAATGATTTTAGACACCACTACCCAAGCCCAATCCTTTTATCCCATAGGTGTTTTAACTGCTAAATTGTTTGCAACCATGAGAACTCACTTTCAGGGGGAACATCATCCCTTGCTTGCAGCCATGTTGTCCCAAGGCAATGAGGCTGGTGATGAGGAGAATGTGACTAATAATCCTCCTTCTCCACCTGTTGCTACTGATGGTAATCCATTAGTTAACATTGATGAGGGCCCCTCATCAACTGTTGAAGCAACTCATGTTGCTCCAGACCAGCCACCTTGTCCCAGTCCACCACCCACACAAGTTACTCATGATGAGTCTGATCTTGATAGACTGCCCACACCAAGTCCTGTTAGGGATCCTCTCAATGAAGATCTTCCTCACTTTGAGCATGACCATGATTCTACTGAAAGGTCCAATGAAGCTCCCTTTACCACAGAGCAATCTGCTGGTGGAGCTGAGGACCCTATTACACTCTCATCTGTCTATGCTCTTATCAACAGGTATGCTACTGAGGTGTCTAGTCTGAAAAAGGAGCTTGCAGAGACCAAGTCTTGTCTTGGTAGTAAGATTGAAGAACTGCAGAATAAATTCAAGGAAATAGAGGACAAACTTAAAGGGGGCTCCAAAAGGAAGCTTGTGGTTTCTTCTAATGAAGAACAAGAAGTACCTCAGTTTGGGTCTCTTGATATGTTGGCGGATGTGTCGCTTAATGATCCTTCATCAGTAGTTGTTGCTTCCTCAAAGAAGAAGGAACCTGTTCTTTACAAAAGAAGAAAGAGATCTTATTTAAGTAAGGTTTCTTCTGAAGCTTCAAAGGAACCTGGTGTTGACAAGGCTACATCTGCTGATGTGCAAACGGAGGATGTATCTTCGGATCATGGTCAATCTTCATCTGTTCAAGAACCAACAGACCCTTCACCTTCAGCAGATCATTCTGATGTTGTTGTCATGACCACTCCAGTTGATAATCTGCATCAACATGTCTCTCCTACAGCTGACTTGGGTATTTCTACGGAGGTTCCTTTCGTGGATATAACTGAAGATGAGTGTGCTAAGAAGCCTGATGATAAAGGGAAAGATGTTATAACTGAAGATGAGTTTGGTCCAGACCTGGTAAGTGAGGAGGAAAGACTAGGACAAGCTAGTAGATTGGCTGAGTTTGAGAAGTCAAAGAAAAGTGAAGTATTGGCTCAACAACTTGAAACAGAGGACTTTTCATCTTTACCTCCTGAGAGAAGAAGAGAACTGGATGAAATGCGTGTTCAGATGCCTGCTGAATACTGGGATGTTCTAACTGAGCAAGTTATTTCAAGACCTTCTCCTGCTCAAAGTATACTAGGTGGAGATTTCAATAGTGAGAGTTATGTGGATCAAATGATGGCTCAGGGAAGACAAAGGAAGCAAGAAGCTATTGCACAAAGGAGAGCCATCAAAGCTCAGAAGAACAAAGAGAAACCTCCTACTAAATCTGAAATGAGACTGGTGGTGAAAAATCAATGCTCGATGTACAACTCTGGCTTAACAATGAAACAAGTCAAGGCTTTTCCTGATCATGTCCTGGTTCGCAAATATAAACAGATCATGGGGGACAACTCATCATCTTCAGCACATTCTACCAACTTGAAAAGGATTGCTGGGAATGAATTTGCTCAAGAAGCCAAAAGACTCAAGTCTGATGATGCTCCACCCAAGGCAACTTCTCCAGTCATTTCTACTGAAGCATCTACTGAAGTTGCTTCTTCTACTGACAAGGGTCCATCTGCTGAACCAACTACCAATTCTCCTGAAGCACCTGATATATCAGCTCCCACTTCATCTGTGGCAACCGTTGACACACAAGAAGATTCTAAAGTTAAGGAAGCTGATCTCGCTGAAATAAAAACAGAAAGGGCGATAAAAATGCTTCACAAGATGAATGCACTTCGTGAAGGTGTTACTACTAAGTCTCCCTCTACCTCTTCAAGTCTTACCACAAATATTCAATCTGAAAATGCTCCCTCTGGGAAAATCTATAAGCCTGGTAGGAGGAAGAAGAGAATGGCCAAAAGATCTCCCTTGGATCTTGAAGCTGATAACTCAACTTTTATTACAGAGGGTTCTGCTGCTGATTTTCCTGAGGGAGATCAAAATGTGTTGGTCAAATGGAATCTGAAGGATGATGAGATGAATGTCATTCATCGAAAGGATTCCACTTCAATGGAGTTCACCTTTCTGAAGGAAATTCTACACTTGATAGACAGGGCAGATTTGCTTACTCTGTACACTCTTGTTACCACCCATTACTGCAACAAGGAACCACAAGGTTCTGGGATGTTCTTACCAGGAGATCTTCAAGTCCTGTTAAACTCTCATTCTCCCAATAGTAAAGCACATTCCATTTGGGAGAACTCACATCGGTGGAAGGTTGCGTCCTGGAGATTCTATCCTCTCCCTCGTGTGCATGTGCTTGAGACTAAGGGTGGAATCACTGTCTGTATGCTTGCTAAAAGAAAGTATCCATTGCCCAAGAGACTTATGGAACGGATGCTTAGTCAGAAATTGGAGATTCCTCCAGATCCAGTGGGCAATGAAAGATTGTCTGCTTCAACATTGGTGGGTTTGATCAAGACTCAACTTCTACAACAGCAATAGGCCTCATCCTCATCCTTATCATGGTACTTGGTACTCTCTGCATTACCTTGTTTTGTTGCTTTTAGTTTGTGTTATTTATGTTATTTGTCTATTTCTGTGTTATTTTTCAATTTATTAGTTAAAAAAAAAAAAAAAAAAAAAAAAAAAAAAAAAAAAAAAAAAACGAACTTTTATGCAGGTTTGTTTGTTGTACAATTCTGATGGTTTTTAACTCACCAGATATACCTTGTGTATGTCAAAGAGTTGGCTAGTCCAAAGGGTACAGCTTTGGTAAAGACACAACAAATCTGTTGATAGCTGTAATGGTTTGCTCAAAATCATAGGGTCTACAACCACCCATGCTTAACTGCTGAGGGTTGTATGGTCATCAATTCACCATGGTCTATTCCTTTTTGGAATCCAAGAATTGGCTAGCCCACATGTATATGGCATGTGGTAAAGGCAACTGAATCCATAATTGGTTCTCAATTCACCAATTCTAAGAATTGACTAGTCCTGAGCAAACGGCTACAGGTAAAGACAAGTCAAATCCGTTTATATGGTTGCTGGTTTGCCAATAAATCAGATGGTTATCAATGTACCATAGTTTTCGAACTCAAACATATGGCTACTCCAGTAGTGATGGCTATTGGTAAAGAGACATCAAACCCATTATTTTCAATGATTCACCTCTCACAGGAGTTAACACACCTGGAAGTGATGAGAATAGTATGAAACTTATATGTTTTGATGTACATGATGTCATATGTTGCTACAAAGATCTGGTGTATCACAGTTCAGTCATCATAGAGATGTTCTCCTTCTGAATCTTTGTTGCTGATGTTCGAATGCAATCCTCTTAATGTGAAGTCCTTGTGCTCAAGAAACTGGATCTTCATAGCTCAGAAGTGTTTAAGATATGGGGAGGATATTGTTTGGAAATTTTGTCATAAGATGGTACAATCCTCAACAGTATTAACGATCTATCAAGGAAACTGGAACTTAACCTAGTCAAATTCCAGTTTAGGGGAGGATTGTTAGGAATTACGGTAAACTACTGGATCTGCTGAAGTATCTGCCGAAGAGTTTCTGCTGAAGAAGAATGGATTCTGCTGAAGTTATACTTCAGCTGAAGTGATAAAGCAGAAATCGTGATTCTGCTGAAAGTGCGAATCCACGTAGGAGAGATAAGCGCCGTATGTAGGAAAAGTCAACGCCGTATGAAAGATAGGTTGGCGCCGTATTATGTAGTGTTTAATCAGAATGTGTTTGGAACAAAACATGATGATTAGTAAAACAATATGATTAGTTGCATGCTTGTCTAGGTGCATGAGTTGTCTATGTTTGTATTAGGAGCATACGTTGTAAATGCTCGTGAGTCATTAGGGTTTCTTGTCTATAAAAGGAACCATAATAGTTTGTATTAGATAACTTTTTCTAAGTCTTTCAAGTCTTGTAAAATATCCGAAACATAGAGTTTCAATAATCAAAAGATCCATAGAGGATCTAAGAGTTCTTAGTTATTATAACTTGTATTTTCATTCCGCTAAAGAATACGAGTTGTAGAGATCTTCTATTAGTTTGCTTGTGATTACATAGGCAACACTAACGATCTCCGAGTGCTTAAGATCTTTCAAGGTCTTTGTGTTTTCTACAAATATCCTATGCACATATTGAGGGGTTGAATTTACCAAAAAAATTCAAATGGCTTTTTCTAAGGAAATTGTGATCAAGAAATCATTTCAATGAACTCTTGCCTCCATGTGCTAAACAATTTCAAAATCATATGCACATGTTGAGGGGGAGCATTTCTAAAAGATAAAAAACAATTGAGGTACAAAATTCTTTGATATTATATCAAAAGTACCTTGATTGATTTTCCAAATGATTTTTCAATTGGTTTTAAGAAGGAAAGAACAATACCAAAAGACCGACCAATTTACTTTATGCATGGTGTTATAAGGATGGTTAGGTTAGGTATTCGTTCCCACGATCCCGCCAGCGCCGGAGGGATCTACCCAGGGACAATCCACTAGATAGTGTAGAAGGCCTTAGGTATGATGAAAAAAAAAAGAGAAAAGTGAGAAATGGGAAGTGTGCGGACTGAGATAGAGCTAGAACTGGAATAAACCCAACAAGGTTCTAGTTATGAAGTCTTGGTAAGCACTGAAGGGGTTGAAGAATGAAAAAGAAATGAATGTGAAAAGGGGTGAAAAGAAATAGCCCTCCAATAATTCAACCTTAGGGCAGAAACTGGGTTCAATACATATGCTACTGGTGTTTACTAAGGTAACTCTGGTATTGAAGACAAGACGTCATGGACCCAGTGACGCACTGCACCTAACTTCCCAAGCTACTCAAGTTCCTCTTAAAAGGACTTGTTTCATTCTCACGGGGAACCTACATAATCTATTAACTTTCTCTTAGAGATTGTTGATATTGAAGAAGGAGACCCTCTCCCTAGTCTCCGGCATAGGAACCAAATGTGCACGATTGAGTCTAGAGCCAAGAGATCATCCACAATATCTCATTAGGATACTAAATTAATGAAGACTTGCTGTTTCACACTATGTGTAAAGTAAGAATATATTAAGAGTCCTACGCATTATCCTTGTGGTATTGCCATAACATCCGAGTGATATGTAAAAATATTCACAATGAAGATGGAAAGCCTTCTAGAGCCAACATCAAACAAGCTCTTGGTAGGTGACATGTGAGATCTTTCCAAAAGATCAAGCTTGTGACAACTGGATAGAAACGATGGGGCGATTCATTCGTGAATCAACCTTGGTCCAGGAAATGAATTGACGAATACTTTTGGAAAAACCGTTCGATGTGAAAATCTTCTTTTCTCTAGCACATCGAATGCGTATTCATTTTCAAACACAAAAAGTATCTCTGATTGAAAAAATACTTTTGGAAAGACCGTTCGATGTGCAAATCTCTTCTTTTCTCTAGCACATCGAATGTGTACTCATTTTCTAATACAAAAAGTATTTTGATTGAAAATTGATCTTTCTCATAAAACCTTCATCGTATTGCAAAACTCTTTCTTCAAGCAATACACAATTGTTTTTCAAATTAATTTTTCATCAATCAGTGAATCTCAATTCGCTGGTTCACTCACTTCGTGTTGTCTTCTTTGAGACGTTCCGGTTTGAGAACAGCTAGAACAGCTGCGAAACCCTGTCAAGGAGATTCTTCGGAATTCTACCTGATCACAGGCAGTACTTGTACTGATCAACGGGGAACCGTGGGCCGTGTACCTCAATTCAACGAAAGTGATCAAAGACACTTTTGTGTGCTTTATTGCTAACTGTTGTTTGCAGGTACATTTGGACGGTTGCAGCTGATCAGAATTGAGAAGTCAATCCAAAGCCGCATGCTCACAGCATCCACACTTAATTTGAAGAAATCATGACAAGTGCCTATCTACATAACCTGGCTCAGATATTTTTATACTATGCTTCTGCTACACTGCTGCAAATATCTTGAACCAGTAAAAGCTTCCGCTACTCTGATAAAAAGATGTCATGACCCAGAAAGTGTGAGCATGTCGGTCCGAAAGTCACAACATCACATGAAGGCAACACTACAAAGGGTGATCCAGAGATTTACTGTGGCTGATGATCTCAATGAAAGCTCGAAGATCATCAAAGATGTGGATCAGTTAAAGGCTTCCACTAAAAGTACAAATCAATGTGGACTTTGAAGAATCGCTACTAAAGCACAAAGATTGCGGAACTTGAAGAATAGAAGTCTACGAGCTCGGAACTAAAGACAAAGATAGAATGCTTGGATGCAAAATGTATTTCATGGGGTGACCTCCCTTAGAGGGGGATTGTTAGGAATTGGAAATTCTATGTTAAAGTGTCGGTCACCCCAATTATGGTCTAGCATATGTTAGCTCGTAGACGTGTCGTTATTTAGTAGTTTATTAGTTAGTTTGTAGCGTAGTTTAGTTTAGTGTAATACCGTGGAGGAAGGACGGGTCTTTACCCACTGTATGCCTGATCCACAGCCTGACATGAGGGCGTATCATTTGTAACTATAAATACCCCTTCCATCCTTGGAAGGGGTGTTGCTTCTTGAATCTAACATTTCATTTGTTATTTTACAACTTTCTTTCAAGAACATCCTCTCAACTCTCTTCATCTCTCTAACAATGGCTTTCTTGTAGCATCATAATCCTAGACCACCCGAATCATCTAAACAACATAAATATACGATCCTAACACTGACTAAATATAACACAAAGAATACACGCAAAAAAAGTCAATTTTTTTTTTAGTGTAACCCATAACATCAAACGATGACTCATGATACCATTGTTGGGATTTAATATCCATATAACTATATTATAACACTAGTATGAAGCGGAAAGAACGTCCCAAAAGGACTCGTTTGACGTACATGGATAAACACATAAACACATAGTTTACTAACCTCTTGTTCTTTTTACGGTTGATCAAGCACGGATCTTGAACTCTTTTTGGTTTACACGAAACACTAAATTCACCAAATTAGATGATCTCTATAGTTGCATACACTACACGCCACGATAGATTACTTGAATGCTAGTTCACGTTCTTCACGATTAAAGCAACAAACGAAACAAGCGTTTTCTTCCTTCTTGGAAATAGACCAACCCTAAGGGTTTAGGGTTATGCACGATTGGTTCTACATGTTTAGGGAAGAGGAGAGTTTGTTTTCCTTGTTTAGGTTTTGCAAAGATGTCAAATAATGAATCAATGGATTCATTATATAGGCTTTGCATGACTTGGTGTCCAAGTAAAACTCAAACACCTCCCTAACCCCCTTAGTCAGCCGATTATTAGTTCCTCATGGGCTCATAATCTCGTTTGGGCTTTAGTCCAATTAACTTAGTCCATTAACAATTAATTATAAAAGCCTATTAGTTATTTAAGCGTCTAACGATATAACTAATGACCGTTAACTATTTTTGTGAGATGAAACTAATATAATAACATACTTACTATAATATATTAATTACATTATGAAAGTAAACCCTCGGTGTATACGTGTGTGCCTCATAAGTTCACGTATTTATAGCCGTATAATTATCAATGTATGACTTAAGCATTACGAATACAAGCAACACCATCAAACTAATGTCAGACAATTGGATTTCCTCTAGATGTAAGCAAACGTTTTTAAAATACATAAAGTGGCTTATTTACCCATGTAATGCTTTATCCCTCCTTGTACTACTGTCAGCTAGCCTCTTGCTAGTTATTTCTTAATCGAATTGTTGTTTGGAAAAAAACTTTATATACAGTGTGGCTAAAAAAATCATGGTGATATATATATATATATATATATATATATATATATATATATATATATATATATATAAATAAAGAGACTTAGCATGCATTTGTAATTTGTAATTTTATTATATGTAAAATCAATGTGTAACTCTTAAATAGTTTTATTTTGGTGAAAATTTATTTTTATTGGAATTTGTATAATGACTTTGTAACTCACAGTTTCACAACTAATGGAAATTAAGGGTGTGTTTGTTTTTTTGAAATGAGTAGTGATACACCCACTTAAATTCATCCACAAAAGAATCTTACACGCTGAGGTGGCGCTGGATGATTGGTTTTTTGTAGGAGCCACTCCCGCAAAAAACAAATCATCCCACGCCACCTGAGCGTGTGATATTCTTTTGTGGATGAATTTGAGTGGATGTAGCATTAGTGTTTTGAAATAATGTCTTACTAGCCTCTTACTCTTATCGAGTAAGAGGGAAGAGGTGATCAGATATTAGTGTTGTTTGTTTTTTTCTTTTGAGTTAGACACAGTCAGACATATAACATCTTACTCAATAAGATGTGGGAGGCTTGCCTTATTGCCTCTTACTCTATAAGAGGTTGAAGACTTGTGTTAATTAACTATGTTATATTTATGATAAAAAGTCTTGTTTCATATTTACATAAGTTACTTATTATCGCATTGCGTTGGTTTAATAAAAAAATTGTAGAAACGAACAATTAAAATTATTCGGACAATTATACAAAAACAAATAACATTATTTCGTTCAGATTTAGACTTTCTAACCACCTCTTATCGGTAAGATGTGATAGTCAGATTGAGACCTAAAACATCTTAATAAAACAAACACACCTTAAGACAAGATTGTAAAATAGCCCAATGAGCTGCATGCACCACAATTTTAGGCCCATCCTTGCCTGCTCCAGAGATCTCCACAAAAGACTAGCCAAATTGCAAATGTGCACAATAATGCCATGAAAGTTGGTATGATTTTTAGCAGAAAATCATTGTATAAAAGATTACTAGTAAAGAGAAAGTCTTGGAGATCTTAAATTGTAAATTTCTATAAAATCGTTACGTTCAACTACTATAGTTCAAAGTTACTAGCAGTTTTGTTCGACCGACTTTGATTAACTATTTTTCTGATTATATCGAATCAAAGTGGTTTAACTATTGGTTATGTTTGTACTTATAGGAAGTTTACGATAGTCATTTGCTAAAAGTAATATTCTAATCGATCGTTTTAGTCTATTAAAAAAGAGAGGAAAAAACAGAAACACTAAAGGCCAAGTGTCCAAGACCATAGAAAGTTAGATATAGGCAGAAAAAGAAAATGATGGAATAGACTAAAGGGTGGAATATGTAGAAGGAAATCAAAGATATGGTAGGACGTCATTACTCCAAACCCACATGCTTCATTTGGCCGATATCAAAACTTTGACACTACAAATCTCGAATAACAGCTGTGAGCTGTCGCTATATTACTTTAATTCTAACATTTTTGCGCTATAATTATAAGTGTGATTGTAAAGCATGTATAGACGGTGTATTACTCATGTCACAACTTGTTAATGTCAGTTTCCATCGCAGACTCCAAAGCTGAAGCAAGTAGCTCTAAATATGGATGGAAACAAGATACTCGATGGTCCAAACTGAAGCAAGTAGCTCGGGGTAGGGGGATATCCTAATAAGTTCTAAATTTGACTTTCACCCATCATACTTAAATTATTGACAATATTGATTGTGGTTTATGTGATAGTTGCCACACGTTTGTTAACCCCCTACGTACCGTTTTCAACAGTTTTTTAGCCAATCTATATCTATTTGAAAAAAATATTTACCACAATGTAACAATTTTAAAAGTATTAGCAAAAAGGTGTGATTTCTCTTTACTCTATCGCTCAACTCATTTGTTCATTTTTTTCTATTAGTTCTACCTATAAGGGGAGGAATACCGAAATAACGAATAAGACTCCATCGATATAACATCTCTTGTTAGTAGTTCGACATTCGGACCAAAGGCCTGTGTCCCAATGGTTACCCTAGTTGTGTGAGAAACTCTTCAACGAAAAATGTTTATAGATTCAAGTCCTGCTTAAGACATGTGAGATATATTTTTGGTGTTAATATTGTAAGACAGTTAAAAATTGCCGTTCTGAAAAGAAAACAAATAAAAATTAAAAAAAAAAGTTTTGGCCGACATTATGTGTCATCCAACACTAAATATATGGTAATTGTATATGTGTTGCTTCTGCAATCTCCATGTTTTGGCGATTGTTGTTGTCACTCTTCCCCGCCTGTTTTGATTTCTTATTGTTGGGTATGTTGTTGGTTTCAAGTGACGTTGGAAAGGTTGTTTCCGATTTGATAATCTAGTGTTGGGCGGTTTTGTACAAGTTTATATGTTTTTGGTCTTTGTTATTTCATCTACATCTTTCTAATTTATGTTGGAAGCATTTCTACTCTAATATATCTACAAGTTTACGATGATCATTGACTAATGACTAGTGTAATACATCTAGAAGAATCATACCACTTACTTAGAAAGTTAGAAACCCCTTCTTCATTTGTTGGGCCATTTCAGCATCCAGTAATCTCTAAATAAATTTAAATATCAAATAGCCTAAGTATAACTTAATCACCGATAATTATTCAACGTAACTCCTTCTAAATTCTTGAAGACAAAAAGTCTTCACATTAGTGTCAATGCAGTTCAACTACTAAAGTACAAAATCCAAAGAAGAATTTCAGCTCATTAAGGATGTCAATGTCTCACTGAACAATGTTTAATATACTCGTTTACCAAGATGCTGAGCAAAGAATCTCAAGTACGTAGAAGGTCAAAGGCGGAAATTCTACTAAAGCAAAAAAGGATAAAGCAAAGTCTTTATAAGAATCAACACATTTTCATAGTTGGTATAAAGGTGCAACAGTTGTCAACACTGTCTCCTAAAGAAAAGTTTATCCTTATCTAAAGTAGAAGCATTTAATGCATATTTCATCATCCCATTAAATGCTCAATACATATAAAGTAGATGACTTTGAAAACCCTAATCCTTATTTTCAACAATTGGCTTTTACTCACATGTTACTACAAGATAAGTAACTTTTATTGATTCAAAAATAGTCATTAAAAGTGAGAGAAGGGTCACTTAAACCTTTGTGGTTTACTTTTTCTGAAAGAAAATAAGTCACCACGGCATCACTAAAACTTTATTCATGCACAAGAGTTTAGTTAGAAATGGCTCAAAAGAGTTAAAGACTCAATATTTTTGCTCAGATAAAGGTTTGAATTGTGATGCCCAATTTCTTTAAGAAATAATGGTATAAAAAAGTATCTAACTTGCCACCTTTTACTATTGTGTACATAGAATTTTAAATTTCCCTATTAAAATACATAAACTATCTAATTTTTCTTATTGTTGGCATCATTATGGAAAAGCTTTGACGTAGCATTTGTTAATTAAACATACCGTTATACTTTAAAATATATTAATTATAACACTATGTTTTCAATCCTAACCTTCTTAAATTGAATAAACCACTTTCATAACTACCCCTTCATCATCTTCATTAATTTACACTTCCAAACACCCCTTATCATCTTCATCTCCAAAAACATCTTCACCTCCAACAACATTTTCACCGACACACTCCCCCGCCCTCAAGTGTCTTCACCACCTGAAACACTTTAATAATGTAGAACCGTAGAGGGGGGCATACGTTCTTTTCGACTTATTTTACTTTTTAAGTACTTTAAGTCACAAGTATGTATAGGGGTGTGCGAACAAGACGACCAATATAAATTATAAAGAGGTAGAGAGAGAGATACCAAGATTTATATGGGTTCGGGATGAGGTGTTTAGATCATCCGTACGTCTAGTTTCGAATCTGCGAATCCTATACTATTCACTAGTACCCAATCCTTGCGGTAACCGTTACAATCTTCACTCCATCGATATGCACAAAGATCGATGCTCACTAAGAAAGAGCTACTACCTAACAAAGTTCTGCCCTAGAAACCACACACAAGAATCTTGCGATTCGACCTACCACTAAGACCACAAAGAACTTCCACCACGGAATCAACAAACCCTAAACTTCACCTTCACCCGATCAAGGCTTGACCACCAAGATACAAGAATTTTACACCATTTGCTTATCCACAAATAGATAAGATTTTACAAATGAATATGACAGTTGTAAGTGCTTGGTAAAACCAAACCTAGCTTAAGGACTCGGCCTAACAGAAGATAGTAGAATAAGACTCTTGACACAACACACAAGAGTAGATTAGGTTCTTTTGGTTCTTCTCTTGCGAAGAAGTGATATTTCAATGTAATGATAAGAAAAATTAAGACACAAGAAGATTGAAATACTTAGAAGGATTAGAGAAAAGAAATCAGGGAGGGAAAATGAATGAGGTAGTTTTTGCGTTTACGCTTTATAGACGTCTATTAGTAGCCTTAACACTTGCATTTTTTATATAGAGTTCCTTCGCTTTCTTTCCTTTAGGCTTTTTAGGTGTTATGTGGCATATTGTGTTCCCTTTTGCTTTGCCTCAGGGTCAAGTCCCTATGCATATAAGAAAGACTGAACAATATAACATGTTTGAGGAGAACATGAAGAATGTTATTGTCATATCACCTCATCAAATTCGTTAAAGATATTGACTTGGTAAGAACTTTTTATTTTACTAATTCGTATCGGATAAAAAACTAATGAACAATTAAATAATTGTAAATTTTAACACTTTATGTATAACATGTGTTTTTCATACTGATGCTCTCTGATGAACATTACTATGTTATGTGTTTCAATCTGAGAGATCCTAAACTCATATTCTTGACAACATGATGCTCTCTGTTGAATATTACTATGTTGTGTGTTTCAATCCGAGAGATCCTAAAATTCATATTCTTGACAACATGGATCATGATGCCAAAGTTGCAGAAAGATATGGTCAAATACTGAGTTATTTGGTAATAAATTTACGTATATTACATGTATGTTATCGATGTATTAAAAAAAGTAATGAAGCTCATTGCTCTTAATTTGTTATTATAGAAAACACTCTTTTTAAAGTTCTTAAATAGAAACCATCCAATCGAACAACGCTTGAAGGATTTCAAGATGTGTAATGTACAAATGCCGTGGAGCACCATAAAACAATGTCCTTGATTGTGGTATTTTGCGATGAGGCATATGGAAACATATCGAGGAAGCATGGTGAATTATGATGTTGGATTTGGAAGAGAAGGAAAAGAATAATATGAGCATTTAAAAGACTTAACAAAAATATCTCACAAAAATTCTGCTATCCGTTTGCAATTGATAAAAAAAAAAAAAAACCATATCCGTTTGATTTTTTTACCAATGTGCGTAAAGTAATTTAGGTGTGTATGTATATGTTTATTCAAGACATTGGAAATCGCCGAATGGATTGTAGATTAAGTTAAAATATACACACTTCATAGAAAAAGACTGTTCGGTCTTAGGACTGACATTGAGTGTGATTTTATGAATACACATTAGCGATTAAGTTATAGCAAGAAGGTCAAAAAGAGATGTAAGATGATGTTGGTATTAGGGTCGCGATAATAATCAAAAGATTGCTTGGAAAAATTTTCACTTATATATAATCCATTTTCCAATAGTTGCCATTTCGCCTCCTAGTGAAGTGGTTCAAGCTCCGTCACTGGATTTCAACGACATTTATAGCCATAGTTTTTTTGTACTATTGACAACAATTATATTTATTAAAATGGTTGCAACGTCCTAGTAATGAATTTTCTGTCACCAAACTTTGCTATTCCTCGTATTAGAAATCAATTAATTTGTTTTTTTTAAGAACGTCAACTAATTAGAAATCAATTAATTTAGTTTATACAAGCGTGCACTCCACACCTCCTAACTCGTATTAAAACTTAACTTTGAAATTCCTTTGGTCTCATGTAATCTTAATTACATAAAAATATTTGATGACACTAAAATAACTTATAGAGAATGCTTAGAAATTTTTTGCACTGCGTGTTATCTGAGATTTGCAATGACCAAATGTATGGCATGCAATCTTATATTTTCAATAATTAGGACGGACATGCATTAATAGCGGCGCCGCTAATGACGCTGGAGCATTGGTATGCATCTGAAAGGTAATGCTTGTTCAGCTTCTATAACTGTGATCGAGTCATTCAAGCAGACTTGGTTCGTCCACCACACCGCTGTACCTGGCCTTACAGATTATTTGATTTTCTTACTCTATAATGCAAATTTGCAACCATGTGAATTTACAACACTACAAAAAACTAGTTGAATTCTTCACATTTTAAAGGCCAAATTGCCATGCTTAAAAATGTGTAAAATTATTGGGTCCACACTTTCTCAAGTGTGGTAATAAGAGCATCCGCAATGGGAGCTTTTCAAAAGACTTGGCACTATTTCATCAAGTCATAAGATGACTTTTTTGCATTGTAGAGAATGACTTTAAGGAAGAAATACTTGGTATATATCAAGTGTTTGAAGCAAAGACTTGACACTATTATTTATTAATTTTATAATCAAACACTCACAGCCAAATCTCATCATGCAATGACTTAAGACTTTTGAAATAGCTTTTTGCATTGGAGAGTAAGTTTACAAAATGACTTTTCATAACAAAATTTATTGAAAAGTACATGTGATAAATGCATCAAGTCATTGAAGGACTTGGTGCAATGCAGATGCTCTACTAATGGGTGTGATAAACTTTTCTACACATATAAGTGTGGAGATATTATCCAAATTTCTATTGTTAAAAGTGTGAAAATATTTTTTGAATGTCCACACCTAAAAGTGTGGCAAATTTACAAAAAATGTTTATAATAAAAAGTGTGAAAACATTTGTGACACATATAAGTATAGCATTATTGTAATTGTACACACTTATATATGTGGATTATTTTTTTAAATATTACACATATAAATGTAGCAAAATTATTATCCATATAAAAAAAAAGTTCACAGTTTATCATACCGTGAGAAAATAAGTGTAGAGAGTAGCACTATTTTTTGTAGTGCAACTTTGGACATGTATATTTTTTGAATCAGTTGCTTATTTGTTTATTTATTGAATTAGATTGCAGTATACGAGGACTTTTAAACAAGGCTATCTAGTTTCTTCACTGAGAAATCCTTTACTTATGTATATGTTTCCGTACGTTGAGTCTGGCCAACGCTGACAGATGTTGGATGCGACTAATACGTTAGTTGGTATATAATACTACACAAAATATCTCTATTCTCCACATTTATTTTGCTACGGTATGCTCAAGTGCGGACATTTTTTTATATAGATAATGATTTTACTACACTAATATGTGTCACAAATATTTTAAAATTTAATCCACATATATAAGTGTGTACAATTACAATAAAGCTACACTTATATGTGTAGCAATTGTTTCCACACTTTTTATTATAAACATTTTTTGCAATTTTGCCACACTTTTAGGTGTGGACATTCAAAAATTTTTTCCACACTTTTAACTATAGAAATTTGGATAATATCTCCACACTTATATATGTAGAAAAATTTGTCACACTCATTATTACCGAGAAAGTGTGGAATCAATAATTTTACGCATTTTTAACTGTGACCAATTGGCTTTTAAAATGTGGAGAATTCAACTAGTTTTTTTTGTAGTAATTCACTTCTTTAGTCGACTCAGCCACTGTTTGCAATTTCAACAAATTTGCAATATGTCCTCCTGGATACTCTCAAAACAAGAATGTTTATGGACTCTTCCAATGTCGAGGTGACCTTAGCTCCTCCGAATGCAAAGTGTGTGTGATGAGCTCTATAGCTCAACTTAAAGCAACTTGTCCCCGTGTCAACCGGTGGTGCTATACAGTTAGATGCATGGATGTTTTGTGAAATATGATAATTCTTCATTTTTTGGGGATGAGAACAGAGGGGAGGTGTTGAAGAGGTGTGGTCCTCCGGTTGGTTATAATTCAGATGTTTTGAGCCGTATAGATAATGCTTTGGCATATCTTATTCCTGGAAATGGAAAATACTTTCGTGCTTTTGATTATGGGGGCATACAAGGTGTGGCACAGTGTGTACAAGATTTGAGTATAAGTGATTGTCAAGATTGTCTGTCAGAGGCAAGTGGAAAGTTGAGATCAGAGTGTGCGTCATCTACTTGGGGTGATATGTACCTAGGAAAATGTTTTATCAGATATGCTGATCAAGGTAAACCTATTTAACGCGTTGATAGTTTTATTAATATGTATCAGATATATCATTTTTTGGATTAACATAACACATAGAATATATATTTGCATGCAGTAGTTAATGGAGCTAGTAATGATGGTAATACATATACTGGTAGCTCTAGCTCTAATAGGAATGGTCAAGGAAGCAAAGGCAACTCATGGGAGTTGATTGCCTATATTCTCGGAGCCATAGATGCTGCTGGTTTGACCGTAACCATCACCTTTTCCATTAAGAATTCCTGCAATACTTATAATAATAGTAAGTTGTATCGCACGAACATTTTCCTTTTACATGATTTAGCTAGATGCTATAAAGTTAATATATATATAAATAAGGAAAAAAGCTATAAATGCTTAACGTACTTTCCCCAAAAACTCATTATGCTCTATGTACTTCAAATATTGTCATTATACATAACCATTTTCATTTTAATTGGTTATGTCTACTGTTGTATAGGCACTTGTTGAACGGGTTAAAAGTTAACCCACTGTAACGCATACAACCTCAATCCTCTTGTTCAGATAGAATAAAACAGATAAAAAGGCAACTTTTGCTAGCGGGTCAGACTTACTCATATCGACCCATACTAAAAATCACAGTTTCAACCCAGACTTGTAACCAAAACGTGCCTGACCCGGCAAACTTTGTACTTTTGCTTACTAGGTATGCAACGACAGGATGAAGTAAACATACTCGAGGAGAATCCATTGAAAAGCATTAATTCACCTACAAGCACAAGGTGTCGTATCGCCATCAGGAGCTGGGAATCCTAGAAGCCAAAACAGAACATGACGATGCCATTGTAAAACATGTATATGACAAAATGTGGATTACTCGCAATATCACACATAAACTGATCAAACTTTAGTTATAATCAATAAAGTGTCAGTCCATTATACTCTATGTACTTCTCGTGAAAACTCATTATGCTTTCTCAACTTTTTTTATTGTCATTATACATAAAGAAGTAATTAAGCATAATGAGTCGAAAATGGAAACAACGTTAAGTATAATGACAATAAAAAAAGTTGAGAAAGCATAATGAGTTTTCACGAGAAGTACATAGAGTATTTTTGGCTTTTTTCCTATAAATAACTTAAAAGAAAGAATAAAATTTATTTCAGGGAAGACATTCCAATGTTTGTTGCATAAATTCTATATTTCTATTAATTCATTGGTTTTTTATATCGTCAGTATTCAATAAGAAGATCAAAAATGTCCAGGAAGATTTGAAAGGCAAGGCGAAAGAAATAGAAGGAAATAAGAAATCAATAGAAGCAACTAATAAAACAGTAGCAGAAACCAAATATGGTGTAGAAGTAGCCAAGAAACTAGCAAGCGAAGCCGAATCAAAAGCACATGAAGCCATGCGATATCATCCATATTATGATAGATCATATTGTCATCAAGGCTGTGTTGGAAATTGTCATCATCTCTTGGCTATCTTCTAAGACTATACCCCTTTGTTTCAAAGTAAAAGCAAGATCTAAATACTCCCGGAACTTTTTACTTTCACGTGCCCAGTATTTATGTGTCATCAAATTGCATTTTTTATACTTTTAATTATGGTTTGTATTTTAAATTATTTTCTTCCACCTTGGTACATACGTCATGAATCTCGATTACAAATCTAAACTGTGCATGTAAGCATGTTAATCCTACGTAAACTTGTCAAGATGGGTTAAGTTGGACATCTCATAATCAGTTGGCTAGTTTGGAAACTTTGATATCAAGCTTATTTCATTAGGTTCAGAGTTTATAGTATCTTTGTACTATCAAGCAAGCAAATTTCATTTGAAATTGTTGTACCCTTTTAATTGATTGCATATGCATGGTAAACTATGTTTAAAAGCGTTTAAACAAAGATAAACAACCAAGAAAAAATTACACAAGTATTTTCAACTTTTATATATTTATTAGAAATCAATTATAGAATTTACTAAGATTGTTCACCGAATAACAATCTAAGCTGATTGACAATATTTTGGTGATCTCCTCGCTTAGCTTAAACACAAACCAAAGTTATGCGTTTTAGAAAGAAATATGATAACACTCTCAATGATTCAGGGATGTAGTTCTTGTGGAGGAGTAAATATTGTTTTGAATGTGTATCACATTAATTGAATGATCACATTTACTCTTTTAAGATATTCTTTGAAACCCCCGTATTTCGGTTTAAAAAAAATAGCCTCTACACCGTAGACGTTACTTTACCATTACGCCGTAGAGGCGAAAGGGTCTCTACGCGGCACATATAATAGAACATGCATTTTCTCAACTTTTTCGAAAAGAATACTTGAACGCAACAGAAATCTTTCAAACTCAAAACTGACATTTTAGTCAACATAAAACCATTGTTAAGTACAATATTCAGAGCCGTCTTTGAAGGTGTGCAAGGTGATCGACCGCTCAGGACTCCAAAATTTTTAGAGGCCCCAAAATTTGTCCCATTAACAATTATATGCATGTTTACATATATTTTTCACGAAGAAAAAAATATTTAGATGAGAAAATATCTTAAATGAGTAATATGTTAGAACTTTTAGATAACTAATTGCATTATATATTAAAAACGATGACATTTTATATATAACATTCTTCTCGAAATGTCTCATTATGTGATTTCGTCCAAAGCCCTCAAAAATTTCATAAATTCATAAAACGGCTTTGAAAATATCCGTTATCAAAGTTATGGAAACACAAATTCACCAAAACTTGGTCATTATCCTAAACGCAAACAATGACCCAGTTACAAATTCATGTACAACATATCCATACCATTTCATCTACTTAGCCAAACAGAAAACTTCACTTGAAAGCACACATTTAAACCAAAACGACCCACACTTTACAAGCAACCAAAACCTGACAAAAAATGTGCCGGAGTTTTAACTCAATTTCAACATTGCCATAAAATTTCTACTACCCTACTATACAGAAAAGGGCAAGTATCTTCTAGTCAAACGCTTTCATCCTCAAGCCTTCTCTTTACCTTTATCTTGAGCATTCAAGCCTAGAAAACATGGGCAACTATAACACGTAAGCATAAATGCTTAGTAAGTAAATGACATAACAACTATAACACACAATCCATTACCATGGATTATCATCGATCCCTGGTTAGATAAGTTAGACTCATAATGTACCTTAGCTAGTCGATCAAACTAACTAACTGGAACACTAGCATTCCACAGCTATTCTACTTCAAAAGCCAATACCAATCACTTGATTCCTATACAAGAATCACTATCCTTTTTAGCATATTTCTCATTACATAACATGGGTAACAACCTACTCAATCTTTATGCCAAACAATTCATGCTAAAGTTTTCTTGGTACAAAAGACATTTTTGTATTTCATGTATACCTTTAATTAAATATATCTTATAATATATTACTCCATCCGTCCCATATTAAATATCCATTCTGAGTCTTTCTTTCTTAACTTTGACCATAAATATTTTTGGTTGTGTTATATAATATTTGGTGCAAAATATATGAATATATTGAGTTTTAAATGTATTTCCATTATGTATTATTTTTATCTAATACTTTATAACACAAGCAAAAATATTTCAGATCAAAGTTATAAAAGAAAGACTTGAAAAGTCAAACCTAGACATTTAATGTAACACCCCGACCCGACAAGGGTAAAGATACCACAATACGGTTTCATATCAGAACTTCAATAACTAAACAATGGCAGAAGCCTATACAAAATATCCAAAAGAAAACATAAATAGCTAAAACTTCAAAATAAATCTAAGATCTCTAAAGGTCAAGTCTTGCTCTCATCTCTACTCTCAACCCAGATCAGCTATCCCATAAGCTTATCTTGAACGCTTAATACCTGCCGCAGGAAAAGAAAAGTGCGGCTGAGCTTACAAAGCCCAGTGAACAGATATAACGAAACAAAAGCAAAACAAATATACGAATAACAAAATAAAAGGAAATAATGACGAAGGATCTATCAGGATTCTGCAGAAGCACAAATATACAGAAATCCAAACAACCACCTAACAGTTTAGACATCACATAGCACATTAATGACCCAGACACAAACATATCAGAACAACCAAACAACTAACATATCAAGAACAAATAGAATTCATATAAACCAAACGAAAAGTCTAAGACTAACAGAACACTTACCAACAAATAAACATGGCATTCAGCAGATTAATTAACCTTCACTTAACACATTTAAAACATTAAAGCAGCAGCGGAAAATAGCAGTTCAAGTCATGGCAGTCTCACAAACAAATAGAAACATAGCAGACAAACTATAATTAACAAGACCAAACGAAACATAGCATAACCATTAACAATTATCAAATCAACTTTCATATATTAAACCAGTTCTCAGACCAAATCCTAACATCAGCAAAGTTAAGCATGGCAGATCACATAAGCAATAAAATACTAACGTATAAGCAAAGTTCCCAAAATTAACTGATCAAATTATACATACTAAACTTATAGAATACTCACTTTCATACTAGCACATTCATCTCATAGATCAACGAATCCACATAACGATAAACTATCATAATATCAGAGTTCAGTATACGAATCATACTTAAAACATATGAATCATATCTTAGCATAGCAGACGATAATCACATAAACATACAAAAGCTTAAACACATATAATAGCATATAATACGCCTTGCACATAATCATAAACCTTTGAACACACCAAATCATAATCAGAATACTTATCATATAATTAGCAAATACAGATTTAGTTAACTACCTCGAGCCCAGAACATATCATATCCGATACATCATATTTATACAGAAATAATCTCAGAAAATAATTTGGAGTAGCTAGCTCCCAGAAGTTGTGAAGACGCGTATTGCACACGACATCATTCACCAGACAAATCATATCGGATAACAAATCAGATCTAGGATGCATCCATACGCCCCACAGACAAATATAGGTAATATAATACCAACTGAGCTCATAACAAATAACAGAGAAGGGACGTGGCAGAACATCACTCTACTGCCCTAGAGTCATATCAGAGGTGCATCACTGATACGGACATGGAACCCCCATGACTAGTTAAAATTTGGCTCGGGTGTCAAACTAACTTAGGTCAAACAAATTGTCATAAATGACACAGATCATAATTCATCATAAAGGTCACATATAACTTATCAGATAACATCATATCATAAGGTTCATATTCAAATATAGCAAGGTTCATCAATTACACATATCAAAGTCTTCCTAACATAAAGTTCACATCAGATATTGCATAGTTCATTAGATCATAAGTTCAGACAAGTAACAGATCAAACATTCAGAAAAGGGTTCATAGCAATGGTTTAGGAAATCCTAATATGAAAATGAAAGGAAAACGTATACGAAACCTTTACTGAAAAGGTCAGAATATCCGTACCTTAAAGCAATGAGAGAAAAGAAACGAATGTAGGAATATGAAGAAGTAACGTCGCGTCTCCTCCAACGAATCTACACGGATTATGATTTATTTAATATTTATTAGCATCATTAATATTATAACGGATATATCTCATTAATACTTTTAGAGTTGTCAGAATATTCTCATTTTAGTGACAGACGAATTCTCAACATTTTAGGGTATTCCTCATTAATTCACCCACTTTCTATTTAGGTTCTAGGGTTTCTCATACTCTTTAAATATTACTAAATACGCATTAAGTTCACATATTACTTCTTTTAATGATTTCCTAATTTAACCTAAAACGCAAATGATAACAAACCGAAATTAACTTAAACTCATGCGTGTCTCTACAAAAATCAATTTACACTTGTTGAACCCATAATTACTCAGAATTACAAATTACACCCTTGACAACTTTAGTTTCACAATCCAACCTTACTTTATCAGATTTTACACTTTTAACCCAAAGGTTTTAGAATTTACAAAACGTACCCTAATAATTTAAATACAATTCGAATGGCCCTTCAATTATCCAAAATTACATGTTTAACCCCCACACTTATTTTTATACGTTTAGGACCTTTATTTTACTGTTTACAAAAATAACCTTTAAGTTTCAATATTTACAAAACCAACCCAAACCTTTATTTAAAACCCGAATAAGTATAATTTCAAGTACAAGCCCTAAACCTAGGTTTCACCAATCATTAGCTTATCATTACTACTTCATTAATTACCTTCCATGATTATAAGGAAACCCTAGTTTATACAAAACCCTAATCGCCCCTTTTTAAAACCTTTCCTTTTTATGCTTTTCGAATCAAGAAAAACCCAAAACTATTTATACAAGCTTCAAATCCTTGGACATGTATTTTATTCAGGTTGTATATCATATATTAACTTCTGGAAAAATAGTTTCATAATCTCTAAAGATATTATAAGCTCATTCGTTATATTCATACGCTTTTTAGGGTTTTGGATTTCAAATAATTCCATACAACATATAAATCATGCATGGCCAATTTTTATGTGTTATATACGACTTATAGGACTGAAATCAACATTAGAAACATACCCTTGATGAGCTTGAATCGATAGAACAAGAAAACACAAAAAACCCCTTTTGTCGAAACCCTAATTCCTTCAAAAACACACCACGACTAAAACAGCAACTCTGGAACTCGATCACTATTTTTCCCACCTTCTATACCTTGAATATCGTCCAAGAAAAATGGTCCCAACCTCTGGAAACTGGAATTCGATTTATTAGGGGTTTTGGAGTCGGTTTAGGGTTAATCGGCAATAATGAGTTATTAGGGACCGAATATATGTATATATACTTGATTTATTATTTTTATTATGGGCTTTAATATGTAATGGACTTAAATTAAATGGTCTCTTAATAGTATAAATTTATATTGGGCTTTTACTAATTAAATTCTTTTATAAAACATTTAAATATATTCGGTTATTAAGGAAAATACAAAATGAATTTTTATAAAATCATAAACTATAAAATTAACTTTACAAAGTCATTCAAAATTTATTTGGATCATATGTGATTTTCTTATAAGGTTTCTGAATTTACGTAGCTCATTTGGTATTCTGTTTATTTAGTTATTCTTACTTTTGATCATAAGGGTATTTTGGTCTTTTTGTGAATTTTAGAAATTCAGGTATTACAATTTCTTCCCCTCTAAAAAGAAATTTCGTCCTCGAAATTGGACAAGACGGAATAATACGGCGACAAATGTTAATTACGAACTTCATGGAATATATGACGAATGCTAATCGTATACTTAGTAAAGTATTAGCAGTAAAAGATGAGATAAGGAAAATTCAAAAACACGCTCTATGATGCGCGCAAAACCGTCAAGTTCTCTCACGCAAGCGTAAGAAAACCTAAAACAGCTCAAGCACGAAATCAATGAAGATCTGAGGAGTACAATGTTTCCCCGGGTCGTTATGTCCCAGCGAGCTATGCGATGATTTATCAAACGTACAGTGATCGAGGAGTTTGAACGGAAAAAGGATCAGATTATGGTTATAACTACGGAATAAGCCAACAAATTACAATGGCTTAAATGCAAATTAAAGAAAGTTAAAAAGATAAAATATATTAAATAAACGCTATCACTGAAATTAAAATGATGTTTTGTTTTTATGTTTTTATAAATCTGAAATTAAAATCTACGCGACGTACAAATTAAAAAGTGAAACTAAATCAATATTAACCCTAAAAATATGAAAATGATGTTTTTACAATCCTAATGATAAAAGAAAATTTATAGAAAAAGAAAACTATTTTTATCACTAATTAGCTAGTTATTATTAATTAAAAACTATTTTTAACTATTTAATAATTAACTAAAATACAAGAAATGAGGAAACAAAGCTAGAAAAATAAAATTATAAAATGAAAAAGTCTAAAATATCAAACTAGAATTTTCAAAATTATTTTTGTATTTTTCTGACTATTTTTCTATTTTTTATGAATTTTAAACTATTAAATATTAACTAAATTACTAAAAATTACCAAATAAGCTAAGAAAAATCTGGAAAATTACTTTTTTCACTTCTTATATTTATCTAAACTTAATAAAATTGAAAAATTATTTTTTTGAACCTTTTCTGGATTTTTTATATTAAAAGCTAATTAAAAATTGATTAAAATCTATTTAAATTGAGAAAAATAGCAAATGAAGACCAAAAATTATGAAACTTTCAGGAAAAATCTAAAATGATATATAGAATCTATGAAAAATGTAAAATCAACAGCTTATGTGTAAGATTAATGAGCTACTGTGTAAACTGCTATTGGAAATAAGCTACAAGAATAAGCTAATAAGCTAGATAAGCCACCAAACAGTAACTACAGCTAAAGAACACTAGATTAAGCTAATTACCACTAAAGTTACCTACTCCTAACAAGCTAAATCCTCAGATCAATCAAATAAGCTAACTGCTTATTCAATCCAAACAGTGGTTTAGGACCACTGTTTGGGACAAAGCACAAGCTCAAATAATAAGCTAATCACAAAACCACTTAAGCAGTTGATGAGTGTGTAAATACTCATCATTTTTATACAAAATAAACTGCAAAATCATCTGAAAATACTCAGAAACACATCTAAATGATCAAAATATCACAAATCAGTGTTTTATGTGTTTTAAAATCAAAAATATCAAAATCAGATGAAAAACATATCAATTTTGCAAAAATTGCAGTTTCAGTCCCCCAAGTTTCAAGAATTGTCAAAAATAGTCCCTGAGCCCGAATTTCAAAAGTATAAATCACCAAAGGTCCTTTTAAAATCAAAAGTTGTCAAATTTAGTCCTTTGGTGAAAAATATCAAAAAGTTTGAGAAATTACAAGTTTAGTCCTTCAACTTTCAAAATTGGCAGAAATGGCCCCCGGAAAATGGCAAATTGGCAAATTTGGTCCTTGTACTTTTTGAAAGTGTCATTTTCAGCCCTTGGATAAACTTTTCTAAATTGGCAGTTATGGTCCTTGAAATTTCAGCAATTACATGAAAGGTCCCTTGGTATTTAAAACCTTTTGATCCCATTTGGACCCTTTCACACATTATGACCCCCTGTCAAAATGCAAATTGAACCCCCTCCCTTTTATAATATCTGGTCAAACCAAACCAGTCAAACACCCCATCTTCCCCGTTTTTCCCTCCTTCTTGTCTGCCCACCACACCAGCCTCCAACACACACCAACCCAGCTCACAATCTCATCACCATGTCCCCCCCACCTCACCAAACTCCAAAGGCATTAAATGCCTCTCCCCCATTTCACTCAAACCACCCCAATTGGCAGTTTACCATTTTGGCGCCAAAAACTTGTTTAAACGGTGGAGATCAAATCAAAGCAATCCAATGGCTCAAATTGGTGGGAAACATTCAGAGGAGAGATACAAAGACTTTGGGTTATAAAAGAGAAGAAAAGGAAGCAAGTAAAAGTGTGTTCTAGTTTTTATTTTTAACTTTAATGTCGTTTTTTATTTAAAAGCTTTAACTTAGTATCAAACTTGTAATCTTTTGTTAAAGTGTATCAATTTAAAGTATTTGAGTGTATTAAGACTGCTTTCAAGTATCAATTTCAGTTTAATGTTATAATCATTTGTTTATGGCCACTGTTGCAATTTTATAAGTCTAAGTCTTGTGTACAAGCTTCAAAAAGCTCATTCATCAGTTCTACTAAGCTTATAAAAGTTTATAATAGCTTTTTACAAGCTTAAATTCTAGTTTTAAACATATTTGGATTCTGGTCAAAGAAAGTCAAACAGGGGCATAAATGGAATTGATTGTGTCAAATGGTGAAGCAGCTGTGGATGTGGGTTGATATCAAGCTAGGTTAGGGGTTTGGATAGGTTAGAGGTTCATGGGTCTGTTTGTGCAAACCATTGTGGTTGTGGACTTTTGTAAGTAATTTTCTCATATCCTTGCATATAAGGAATTTGTAGTTATAATCTGTCAAAATTTGTTCTCATAGCAGTGTTTTAGTTATTTAAAGTGAGCTTGATCATCAGTACAAGTTGGTTAATTGTTTG